>CM071928.1:12445064-12710509 GCA_016081115.2 Rehmannia glutinosa
TTTATTCATCTTGGTTAGTAAATTTATTGTATTCTTCAACGCAGTAATAGCCAGAAAATCTCTATTATACCCTTCTTCAATGACCATTCTTACTTCTTCATTTGCTTGGCATTTCAACACAAGATCGTAATATCTTCGTGCCATTTCATGACGCCATGGAATGCAGTCACTAGGCTTCTCAGGCTTTTCATTTATGTTATTTAAATTATCCCACACCTTAGATTTTGCCATTCTTGTCCACCTTTTCAGAATATATATTTCCGGTATCTTCACATGAGAATGAAGATGAAGGACACGTAATGAATGGTAACACAAGATACCGCATTCTTCAAATTTCTTGCAGGTGCAAGTTATCATGATTCGCAGAGGATCAAACATGACACGATTTATATCTCTAGGCTCAATATGAGAAGAAATGTTATAAATATTTAACACCTCATCCTCATGAACTAAAGTACAAGTAGTAGAAATTGACGATATAAACTCTGCCTCAAAATCTTTGAACAATGTCAACGTGTATACCTCAGAAGCATGCTTTAACATCCCAGTCAATGGTATGGTAGTTGTTGGGATTGATCTTGAGGACTGGAATTCATCATTTTGTTCTTTCATTCTCAAATTCTCACTAGTTCTTGAAAATACCCAAAAAATCAGTCAAGCTTATGGTCTTCTTTGCATTGAATCCCATGGCATTAATAGTACTTTCATTCCTTTGTGAGAAAAGTATTCCGGCAGAAAAGAATTCCTTACTTAAAGCTGTGCACCATTTGTCCTTTAGTTCATACAATCGTTTGAACCATGTTTCTTCTTCCAATCCATATGTACAAATCATGTTACTCTAACAAGTTTCAAACCCAGATTCATCCTTACATCCTGACAAGCATTTCCAAAATGTATTCTTAAATGAATTGTTGCTCTTCAACTGTCCAAACCTGCTCATAGCATTTTGGTAAAGATGCCATTGTCATAGTCTATGCTTTGTCCCAGGAAAAACCTATATGAAAGTACTGACATAGTTAAAGGAACACTTTACGCTTACAAGTACTTGTTTTAGAAAGTAAAATATCATAATTGTTGAACCAGTCACATAGCAAAAAGACAGTTGTTAAAGAGGACAAAAACTCATGACAACATAGAAATAACATTTTTATTCTTTAAAGTATCTTTATATTGAGTTAAAGTATCATACCTTTTCTATTGCATTAGAAATTGTTTGGTCTTGATAAGTGAATATTAGGACACTTTCCTCCCATGGATTTCTTGAAAACCTTAAAAAGCCACTCAAATGATTCAGATTTTTCGTTTGATAAAAATGCACAACCAAACATCACATTTTTCTAATGATTGTTGATACCAACAAATGGAGCACAAATTAAATTGTATCTATCTGTGCGATATGTGGTATCAAATACTACGACATCTCCAAATATCTCGTAATCTTCTCTCATCATTGAGTTTCTCCAAAAAATGTTGCTTAATTTGGCCATATCATCTAATTTAACCCTAAAATAAAAGTCGTCCTCCTCGAATTTGTTGTTCATACAACATTTCAACTAATGTCTGTTCATCCCCACCTTCTATTTCTTTTAGTTTTAAATGGTTTACAAAATTCAAATGATCTTTGATAGTGTGTCTAACACTTTCATCCCCACTTGTTTCATGTGTCATATACCGATAAGAATCCATCGGTCTCAATCCGGAAGAAACCATATCTTCTATGACTTTGCCCTTTTCACTTGTAATTTTTCTTTCAGAGCAATGAAGGTGGCTCCAGTCTTTCCTAGTAAGTGGATGATTGTGTTCTATAATATGACTTAAAACCTCATAAAGACCTTCTCATTTAGTTTCATTCTCATTGTAGTGTTACATCCTGTACAGGTAACATGAAATTTTTTCTTTTTTTCATTGTTGGAGTTTATTCTCAAATTTTCGGATCTCTTAAACTCCTCAGGAGAGCATACAAAGTATTTCTCCAGCACAACTCCATTAGATTGTGTTCTAGTTGTTGCTTTGCGAACACTAAACCCTAGTTTACGACTATGATCGCAATACAATTTATGCATATCATAATCCCAACCAGAGAACCAGATATATCCACAATGTCGTTCATGTATTCTGGGAACATTTAAATGAAACACGGTACAAGGTAAAACAAAGAGGATACTTTTTTAGTAAAACGTAATACTTTTGCATTAATTTCTAATACCTTTCTCCACGGGTTTTGTACTTTGTTCAACAGTATCCACATCATTTATATTTTCATATTCAATGATTTCTATATGTTTTTCATCATTAGGAACAATAACTACTGAATCCAATTTTTCACTTATAAGTAGAAATGAATAAAATATAATATTAATAAATACTATAAAAAGCATGTAGGTGAATTTTTTTGAATATGTTAATATAAGTTGTTAATGTTCATGTTCAAAGTAACATGTTTATTGCTATAGAGTTTCACTATTTTTCACTAAAAAGTGTCATTTTTTGCTTTATAGAGTTCAAAATATTCTAGTATCACTTTACATTACAAAAGTATCTTATTTAAATTCAAAATTATCATTTTTTGACTGATTAGTATCACCTATACAGCAAAAAGTATGAATCATGTAACAGAACTTAGTACATTACCTTCCTTAATGAGTAAATCTTTTCCATCTTCATTCTCCATTACAGAAGTTGTCTTTGCAATCAACATTCGTTGTTGAATATAGCAATGAGTAATGCTTTTCGTAGAACTTTTATATGTATATAAAATTGAACTGGACCTTCAAGAAAGTAAAAATTTCATAGAAGGTCGAACTTTTGAGTTTTGGAGCTGGAAGAAGGTCGAACTTGCAGAGAATATGAAAATTTGGAACAGTTTTATGTCTTTGTTAAAAAAATTGTTGTTGAAATTGCAGAAATGTTAAGGAAGATCGCAATTTTTGTAGCAGGGGGAGGATGACGATTGGTTTGAAACAATATTGGATTTGAGCTGGAGAGAGCGCGTACTACAGCTAGGTCCAGGCTGTGGGGCGGGTGTGTGCGAATTGGGCCGGGTTTGTTGGGCCCAGCGTGTTCGGGGTTAGGCTTAGCTGTAATTTTCTAATTTATTTTTATATTGACCGAATCCAGGCGGGTTGGGTGGGCGAGCGGGTGTAGGATCCGTCTTACGGAATAGGATCTGTAAGACGGTCCTACAAGAGACCAACTCTATAAAAAGTTTTGCAATTTTTTTCCCTCAAAACATATTTTTGGTCCCAATATGCTATTGCTTATTTTTCAGAAAAAATACATTGTTCACGTAGTCTCACTTTTTCAACCATCAATCAGTTAAATTATTATTTTATTAAAAAACATCAGCATCGCATATCATCATTATACAATCATATCACAAATATATTATTTACTATCTCTTATTTTTCAAACCATCAATCACATCTAATTGCTATTTTACTAAAAAAATCATCACATTAATTACCATCATTATATTTTTATCCTACATTCAATCACACTTGTACAATTTTTCAAAATAAATTTTCACTACCTTTCACTTAAAAAAAATGAAATTGGACTGAACGAAAAATCATTAGAAGTGGGTGCAGAACTAGATAGAATTGTTTCCATCACATTTTCACTTTTTATTTTCTAACTAATATTTAATTATATATTAAATGTTAGTGTAAAGGGGTGGACCATGGGCCTGACTTCAGCCCTTTGGCGTGCTGCTTTGCTTCGGGGAGTAGTATGCGGCTACCCAAGCACTCTTAAAATACTTCAAAATAATTTTGGCCAATACTTTTAGAATCTCCTAAAATTATATTTCCACGTTCATCGCCATTTATATTAAAAAAATGTTTTTAATCTTTGGTGCTTGACTCAAAATAATTGTTTTCGTTTAAGTCAAGCATACTTAGGTAATATTTTTTTTTTGAGGGAATACTTAGGTAATATTTTTTAAAAAGAAGGTAAAATGGAATGTAAAGAGAATCTTTAAGAGCACTAGAAATTAATTAAGGCCTTATCACGTTATATGGATGTTTTTCAATTTCGATACCTTCTCTTGTTGTTTTATTATAGATGCAAGAACTTCAAATTGAGAGGGTGATCCTCCCAGTGAAATGTATATAAAAATTTTATTTTTTAAATTTTGGAATAATTGAGCGCATTGATATTGAAGAAAAATTCATCCACAACATGTCGAGCTAGTCCAGATGAGTGCAGAGACAAAATGATTGTTTATAGAGCAAATCTCTTATGAGACGGTTTCACGGATCTAAATCCGTAAGATGGACCTCCTAAGGGATCCATTTCGAGAACATGAACCATGAAAATAAATTTAAAAATAATAATGAACCATGAAGAAACAAAAATAAACCCTAAAAACATGAACCATGAAGAATAAACCCGAAAAACAAAATAAACCCAAAAAATAAAAAATAAACCCAAAAAAAACTAAAAATCCTAAAAACCCAAATCAATTAAAAATAAACCCAAGAAACAAAATAAACCCTAAAAAAACAAATATAAACCCTAAGAAAAATAAAATTTGGAAAAAAAAAACTTTAAAACTTTGTGTAAGGGCTCCGTCTCACGGATCTAAATCCGTGAGACCGTCTCACGCAAGTTTTTGCCGTGTTTATATGAGGAATAAAGTTTGGCAGTATGTTCAGTAAAGCCAAAATTAAAGGCCAATGTACTGGCGGAGATAGGGGACATGCTATCCCCTTTGTTTTTAATAGCTTATATCACTAAGAAATAAAAAATAAAAATAAGCTAAGAGTTTTTATGATATTTTTAATTTTCAATTTGACCCACTCTACTGTCGTGTGTTGGATGCACCATTAGACGAACGATCTATAACATAATGAAAAAGCTCAAAACATTGGTAACATATGCTTGAACAATACCCCCTTCTATATTCGGGGATCTTACTGTAGCTATAAGTATGGAGTTATAAACTTTTGAATCAACTTACCATATTAACTTTAGCAAGCTCTGTTCTACTACCAATTGATTCAATCATAAATAGTTTTTAATTTAATTAGGATGAGTGGTTAGAGGAGAGTCAATAAATCACGTAGAAATCAAAAGCTTTAAGATTCGAACTTTGATCAAAACCAACTTACAATAATGAACAATACTACTTGAACTACAAACTAGTGGTCAATTAACCAGAAGGGTTAATCAATATGTTAAAATGAAAGTTGTCTTGAAATTCACATGTATTTATTTAGTCATAATATGCCATCATACATTACTCAAACTTAATCAAAATTAAAAATAAATAAAGAAAGAAATAAACAACTTGAAACAAGATACTTATTAGTGAGTGTGTCGTTATTATTGTATAAAATTAGGGGTGTCAATTTGGGTTGGGTCCGGGTTCGTGGGTCCGGGTTCGCAGGTTCAAGCGTGTCGAAAAGTTAACCGACTGTTTAATTATTCGTGTCGAGAATCTTGAACCCGGACCGACTAACTTATTTCACAGGTAACCCGGACCCAACCCACTTAACCCGTCTAATAAAATTATTTTAATATATATTTAATATTTTTAACTGAATAAATTTATTTTTTTCAGAATCATACAATATTCGATCGATAAAAGATATTACAATTTACAATATACAAAAAGAAATGACATAATTGCATAAATAACATAACATACTAATTATATTTTGAGGACAATATTCAAAAAAATATGCATAATAATAACAAATACATAATTAATGAGGTTTTATCATTTGAGTTTTAAAGATATTTCTTGTTTGTTTTTTTTTCTTACAATTAATTATTTACTTAATTTTTTTTAAATTCACAAACGGGTTAGACGGGTCATAGTAGGTTGACCTGGACCCGACCTGTTTAATTGGCAGGTTAGTCGGGTCCGACCCAATTTAGACCCGGACCCACGAAGCCTGAACCCATACACATTAATTTCGTGTTAGGTTCGTGTCGGGTTTGTGTGTCGGGTCCTAAATTGACACCCCTATATAAAATGACATGTCGTTATTATTGTACACATGATATTTTTATGGTATTTTGATAATTAGAAAAAAGAAAAAGAGGGATTAGAAGTTTAGAACAAAATGGGGATTGATTAATTTAGGACTAAATTAATGGTGTGAGCCGTGAATTTATGAAGATGCTTTAATTTGTCACACTTGAAAGAAGTTGAGCCTATGAGGAGACTAGACAGTGACAAGGGGTGTTGTGTGAATGTCTCAATTCAAGGTACCATTAGAATTAGATGTTTCACTTTTTCAGCGTATCGAGGATCGGTCCACACTCCACAAGTGGGGGGTTGATTCCATTTAATTTGAGACATCATATTTCTGATAATTTTTGAAAAAAAGGTAAATACCCTAATATCTATATTTAGCGCTGTCTTAAATTTCTCTGGACTAGATATAGAGTTTTAAATGATAAATAAAAAAAGTGTCTTGTATTTTTTTTACCATATTTACTATATCGAAGGCACTGATTTAAAATCGGACCGGACTGGTCCAATTAGGTCCCAAAAACCATTTTTATGGTTAAACTGGTTAATTTTAACCGATAAAACCGGGAAAGAACGGTTGAACTGGTCAAAACCGTTTGATATTATTTTTCATTTTTTTTTATTTTTTTAGTAATTTTAGAGTTTTATATTTATATTTCGTTACATTTATATGATTATTTTCATTTTGATCTATATTAGATATTGATTTAGTTGTTTGTTTATATATTTTCATTTAAAAAAATTACATAATAAATGGTATATTAATATATACAATATAACATGAAAATTTTATTCTTTTTTATCAAATCGATTGAACCGGTCCGATCGGTTGAACCATGAATCGGTAGCATGACCGGTTCGCTAACCAGACCGGTAGTTGAAGGTAGTCATTGAGATATAGTGTATTAGTGTATTTACTATATTTACTTTATTATTTTATTGCGAGAAAAGTTTGTAACACCGTAATTAAGAAAGAAATATATTAATGACAAAATATAAGATGATCATGTCAAGGTTATAGTAATGATATATACAGGGGCGGATCCAGGAATTAGTAGTAGGGTGGGCTGGGAAGTAGAAATTTCACCCAAAAAATTATCTAAGGATGGGGCTGGTCGGGTCGGGCCGAGCCAAAATAACAAGAAGTCAATAACTAAATATCAAAAAGCTAAAGAATAAATAATTTTTTAATTTCATACTTGATGATGCCACTTAGGGCTGGCAAATATTCGTGTCGGCCCGATAAATAACAACTCGACACGATCAGCTCAAGCCGAACACAACACAAGAATCTTATTGGGCCTAAAATTTAAACTCAAATACGACACACTAAAGACACGAGAAAAACATGGTACGACACGATAGACACAATAAGCAAAACTGTATTAACTAATAAAAAATATGATTTCCTTAATTTATTTAATACTTAGATACATATTCTAATAAATTACCCATACAAATAGTTAAATATATTTTAAAAGTACCACGAACTTGTAGCTCAAGTGGTATCGTTCATCCTTTAAAAAGGTATTAACCGGGGTTCGAACCCGGTATCTTTCAGTTTTTTTTTGAAATTTATCCCCTTCCTCTAACCAATACTCTCAACTTATTAAAAAAAAAGTAGTGACATGGTAAGTGTACAAATAATAAATAAGGATCACAAAAATAGTCAAAAATCACAAATATATTAAATATAGCATCAATCTCATGACAAAAAAGTTTTTACATTCTCCATTCTTTATTTTTAAATTGAATTTAGACTTTGGGGTGAACTTGAGTTTTGCATTAAATTTTGGGTGGGCTAATTTGGAATATTGTAAAAGTTATAGTACTAAAAATAGAGTTTATGAAAATTTGCACTGGGCTTGAGCCCGGTGCTGGCTATACGTGCGTCCGCCTCTGGATATATATGTAAGTATCTCTATTGGCAACAATTCTTGTTAATTTTACACTTGTGGTGAGAATTGTATTATTACGTAACAATAACTTATACTGAATCATATATATACGACTAATTACCATGTGCAATGTGTTAACTTTTATATAATTCTTGTCATTACTATTAAATTTGTAAAGATCATTAAATAAATTACTATCATTTAATATTTATATTAGTAGGGATTTATCAATTGATAAATCACTTATAAAAGTTAACACATTGCACATGGTAATTATAAGTAGGGACAATTTAGGACATTACAATGTGCAATGTGCAATTTATATTATTCCATTAATTCATCTCTAATTTTTGAATTCAACTTTTGCTACGAACTTGAATTAGAGTTCACTGGCATCAAAACATCAAAGTGCTTTCTTACTTAGTCCATATAATTCAATACCAATCAAAAGGGACTCCATGGCCCAATGGATAAGGCGCTGGTCTACGGAACCAGAGATTCTGGGTTCGATCCCCAGTGGAGTCGTTTGGTGTTTTCCTTTTTCACTTTTTTATTTTTGGCCTGGTTTAATATGATTATCTGATTTCAGACATAAGAAACGAACAATGTCATAATTTGGCACGCAAATATGAAAACAATTTCTTTAAACTGTATTCACTTCTCATGATGTCACAATTTTTAATGTTGGACATAATCAAATATCAAATAATTATTCAGCCTCATGTACTTATTATGTAAGGCTTCAATGAGTTTATGAGGCAGGGTGGCCTATGCCTTATGTCCACCCACCCACCCTACCTTCCCATTCAACCCCCATTAATTCTATTGCCCCCCATCTGTTTCCTGCCTTTCATTTCTTGCTTTATATACTATAATTTCAATGTTTATGCAACTTGAAGGAATATTAATTCAAGCAATTAAATCGTTATTACTATATACATAAAGCTGCCCCTATATATAGCTAGGGGTGGGCATTCGGGATCGGGTTTTCGGGTACCCGACCGACCCGATCGGAAATTACCCGATCGGATCGGGTATTTTAAAAAAATCGGTGTTCGGGTACCCCGATACCCGACTTTAAAAAGTCGGATCGGGAATCGGGTTCCTTAAGTGGAACCCGTATACCCGATCGGGTACCCGTCAATTTTAAAAAAATAAAAATAAAAAACTTATGTTGACTAGCCATTGCCCATTTGACTGACTCATTGGCCTTTTACCAATTTTAATGCCTTCTCTTCTGAGTTTTTTTAATATATTGATTTATCAAATTGGGTGCCTAAACCCATTTGCTATTACTTTAGCCGACAATATACCTTTGTTTTTGGGAGGATCAAGACCTTTTTTTTTTTAAATAGAAGTTGGGCTTTTTTATGGCTTTAATCCCCTTCATCTTGACCGAAACAACATACTTTTTGGGAATCAAAAGAAACCGATAAAAAAAAGACCTTACAAGAAGTTAAAAGTTGGTACCCGAAACCCGATCGGTCGGGTACCCGGGTTTTTCGGATACCCGACATGTCGGGTATCCGATATTATCGGGTCGGAGACGGGTAGCTATATTTGCTACCCGATACATTCGGGTACCCGACCCGAAACCCCGACTACCCGACCCGATGCCCACCCCTATATATATATAGCTAAGAAATTATAATTGTTCTAAAATCTAATGGGTTATTCACGACGTACGTCGCTTAATTTAGAAACTCAAGTTATTTGTGTAGCCCCCAACAATAATGAATATCGATTTGTCCCAACTAACAATGATTTTGGTGCATTCTTGAATTGTATTCATATTTGAAATAATTTGGAATAATCTAAACGTACATTTCTTGTTAGGGCTCAAATATGATAGAGATTGAGATATATTTTTCATTATTTCTCCCCCACGATATATGATATCATAAGCACACGATACTAAATGTTTAGCGTACTACATTCTCATCCTCTATATTTCTCTCTCTGTGTTCCTCTTGTAGTATCACCAAAAATATAAAACTCACCAAAAATTTAATTGTGCTCATCACAGTACAAGAAAAAATGTCAAAAACTACTGAGTTATTAGTGACGACACGGTGACACATGTTGCCGCTAATAAATACGTCTAGTGGCAACATGTTGTTGATAAAACATATTGTTGTAGTTATAAGAAAAATGGGTCGCTAAAAGTAATTACATGTGGTCGCTAATAACACAAAACTTATGACATACACTACAAGAAAAAAACCAGTTTACCTACAGAAAAATCTGTAGGTAAGTATTAAGAAAATTGTAAAGTGTAGGTAAAACTGTTGTAGGTAAAATCATTGTAGGTAAAATATTTACCTACAGAATCTAAAACTGTTGGTAAATACCTACGAGAAAATCATCGGTAAATAGAAAAACTGTCGGTAATCTGTCGGTAATTTGTCGGTATAATTTGGGAGAAAATAATATTTTTTATTCTGTAGGTATTCTGTAAGTAAACTGTCAATTTAGTAATAAAATCATTTTTGTCGGTAAATTCTGTCGGTAAACTAGAATTTTCTTGTAGTGATATATGATATGTCATGACGTTAGCGTATCACATATTTGAATTTAAAGTATTATTAATATTAATTCACATATTATAAGAAGATATTAAATTTCTCAGGGTTGATAAATTCTAGAGTTTGTGTTAAATTCAAGAAGATTTGGTATAACTAATATTATTAATATTAATTGATCACATGTTATTAAAATATATTAACACTTGAAGTGTATTTAATACGAGAGGAAGATCAACGCTAACCACCTAAGTGAATTTTCATTTTAAATTCAATAAGTAACTCATTACATGTATAAGTTAAACTATCTTTCTTTAATTAATCAATATGGAATAACTCAAAGTTACACGTTTCATCATTTTGAGCTCTCAAATTAAAGTATGGCTACTCATTTCGTCATTTGCAATAACAAATATAGACAAGTCGTTTCCGGATTCAAAAGTAGTGAAGTATGACGGCCAACAATGACTCACCATTTAAATCGAATATTTCATGCTACTCATTTTGTATGTCCAAGTAGATATGTACGTCAACCATTAAATATATATAAAACTTTAACATTATCATTTATTAATTCGAATTCAACAGGAAACAATCTACAAAATCAACATAATAAATAAGCTTATAAATTATATACAACTTCACATCAACTATCACATATCTCATTTCAGAAAAATGTTTGACTGATATAATTGGTTTAATTAATTGCACTTTTGGTCCTATAAATTCTCATTTTGTGTGATTTTGATCTAACCTAAGGTGTTTGATATTTCATTTAGTCCCACAATACATTTATTATTTAGTAAAAATATCTAAAATACCCATGCCCATCAAAAGTTACATGATTGTAATTCTTTATTTTGACTAAAGATAAAATCGTCAATATTTGAAATTACCACTTATCAAGAAACGGCTAAGATTGCCAACCCTTAAGTGTTATAAGACTAAAATTACAATTAGATTTGGTAAAATAATTCCTAAACTCAATATTGAATTTGTAATATTTTAATACTATAACATACATTAAATAATGGCCCACAAAAATAAATGTTAGGTCGGAAACAAGTAGTAGCGGTAGAGTGGTAATAAATGAGAAGGGTGTTTAATATGGGAATCTTTGTCTGACGGCAAGAAAATTAAAATTAAAATGAGACCCCGCCAACCCCTCCCCTCTGTTGGCAAACAGTTTTTGCAGAGATTCTTTTTTCTTCAGTGTAACTTGGTCTTCATATTTATTGATGGAGGCAAAAATCCCACTTATCTCATTTACTCCCCTCAACCAACTCCTATTTTCTGACAAACATGACCCGTAGAAGTCTTCAGAAGGTGAAATGAGAAACAAATAGTTGAAAAAGTGTAATAAATGTTCACTATAAGAAGAAAATTAAATTAAATTAACTGAGGACAGCAGCTCCGATCCCTCATCGCTGCCACAATGTTAAACTGCGGTATGTGCACGAATTGGCCAGTTTTATGGGTAGACCATGTCTACAACCAGATCTTCTTAGATAAATAGAATAAGTAAGTTCAACCTTCCAAATATAATAATAGTTGATCTCTCCCCTGAACCGGACCCAGGATGAGCATGATATAAGTGGTTTCTAGAGAATAGTGAGAAAAAGGTAGTTATGCACACTGTTCTAAAAGACCCCGCCTAGCTCCGATTAGTCCCACCTAGGCGCTAGGCCCCCTTTGTCCGCCTATGTTATTTTTCCAATTAGATCCCGCCTAACGCTGCTCAGGTCCCGCCTAACTCCGCCCAGGCTCCGCCTAGGCGCTAGGCCCCAGTCTATCGCCCGACTAGCGCCTGGCGATTTTTAGAACACTGGTTATGCGTAAAAATTAAAAAAAAATAGTTTTGAAAGTGTTTTTGGATGTGATATCTTTTTTTTTTTTTAAATGTGATGTGCAGTATTTTTCGAAAATAATATGTCAGATGAGAAATAAATGTGTCATTACAGTTGAGATTTTTGAAGAAAATAAGATTATGGATGAAAATATTTTCCAACAATATTTTAAATACAACCTGAGAATTAATGTGCCCAACTTGAGCCTTAAAAGAAAAATAATTAGAAAAAAATTATACGGTTCTACCCAAATTCAACTGTACGTGTGAGTTGGGACATGAATGCCCACAGCTTATTAGTAGCACTTTGTTTTTTTTTTTTTTGTTTTTTGAGGGAATTAGTAGCACTTTGTTTTTTTTTTTTTCGAACGATAGTATTTTATTAAAACAACTAAAAAACTAAGATTACAACTACAATCGTAGCCAACTGGCTATGAACCGACATGACTAACTATAAGCCAAGCGGGGAATTGGTAAGAACAATTCAGGTTCCACAACACGGACTAGAAAACTACACCCCCAAACTCAACCACTCCACGCCGGGAGACTTCAACACTCCTTAATGGAGACTGTAACACACTAGAAAAATCTGAAACCGGGCACGAGCAACCACTACATACTGCAGAACAGAAAAAACTGATCCGCCTACGAGTTTCGCAAATCAACCGGGAATAGAAAATACAAACAGAAAAGAAAACTACAACAATCTATAGCTAAAAAACGAGAAAACAACAGAGAAAGAAAAAAACCGAAAAAAAGAAAGATGCCTCTCCCTCTCCCAAATCAACTGCCGCAACCCATCGTCTACTCAGCTCCGAGACACCTCCGCGAAGCTCCGACCCGCTTTCACCTTGGACCAAAAATTTTGGCCACCTCGGACATCCAAAGGACCGCGATTGGATGTGAGCGAAAATCCATTTTCGTTCCGCTAGAGAATTTTTTTTGACCAAACATGCGTTGTTTATGAAAATTTCCAGAAAATATATTTTATTTTCTCACTTTCACTTTTTCTCATTTTTTCTTTCACCAATCACATCTACACATTTTTTCACAAAAAACTAATCATTATTACACATTATCCCACAAATTTCACTATTCATTCAATCACACATTTCTAACTACTAATTACATCCAATCATTATTTTACTATTTTCATATCAAATCAACTTTCATCATTACTTTTTCATCTCACATCCAATCACTCTCAAAATTCATCTTTTTTCTCCCAAAATTTTTTTCACTACTATTCTCTAGCAAAATGAAAATTTTCAAAATGAAAGTATATCCAATCGCACCCATTATTATGCTTGCCTGTGAAATTTTTTTCACCTCTTCCACTTTTTGAACAAAATTTTGCAGTAACATGTGATTGCTTGTGAAAATTTTCAAAAAATATGCTATTCACTTTTCTCATTTTTCAAATCATCAATCACATCCACTTATAATTTAGACAAAAACATATCACATCAACTATCATTATTATACAATCATATCCCAAATACACTATTCACTCTCTCTTATTTTCAAATTACTAATCACATCTAATCACTATTATACTAAAAAAACTATCACATCAACTATCATCATCACAATTTCATTTTATATCCAATTACACTCTCAAAATCCATTCTTATTTTTTTAAAATAAAATTTTCACACTATTCTCTCTAAAAGTAAAAATAAGCGGAATGAAAGGTCAAACAATCACTCTCTAGGGTTTTTTCTTTTTGGGGTAGAGAGAAGGGGGAAAGAAAAGTAGAGAGAGAGAGATATTAGTAGCACTTTGTTGTCTATACATGTTTGGGGGAATAACAATTTAGTCCTCGAAATATCCTTCAATTAACAATCTACCCTCATCATCAACTCTCAAAAGAGGACTTTGTTTCCTCGAACTAGGATTCCCGATCCATAGACAATCTTCTATTAATTTACAGTGTTTTTATTTATTAGATAAATACTTCGTGCATAAGATGAAATAGATGGAACTCTCCTAAGTTTGATGAGATTGAAATATAAAATAAAATTGTATGCCTATATATACACAGAAAGGTATATAGGCTGTGATTGGTTGTACTTTTATTCCATCCATTTTCATTTTCTGAGAGAATAGTGGTGATTTTTTTTTTAAAAGTAAAAGTTGGAGGTAGAAAAAGTGATGATTATGTTGATGTGATAGAGAATCTTTTAGAGATGTTAATTGTTTGTGAAAATTTTTGTGGAAATAATACTGTAAAATATAATATAAGAAAATTGAACAAAAATAAAAAATTGATCCAAAAAAATAGGCAATATGTATCTCATTTTATACCTTTTGTTAACAAGATTAAGATAAAAATAATAAAAATAGTGATAGATTAAAGAAATTATCGGAATTCTTTATCTAAATAGGGAGAGGAGAGAGAAATAGAGAAATAGAGAAATAAATAGTAATTGAGTATGGGAAATGTGAAAGATAAAGAGAAAAATGAGTTAATTTTGGAGAGAAATGAGATATTCTTTGAATTTTTTTTTTTTCATTTTTCACAAACAATCACACATCCTAAAATTTTCTCTCCATAATGAAATTTTTTGAAATTATTTCACAGCCAATCACAACCATATATTTTCCCCCGCTTTCCCCTCACCCCGCCTAAAACAAATTAATATAATTTCATTTCTATTTGTATTAATGGATCTGGAGGTACGGATTTCAAATACACAGAACAAATACATTAATGATGTTTGTATAAGATCATTCTATAATGGATTTCAAATCCTTAGCTTATATTTTGAGTTATTGTAGTAGATTTCAAATCCTTAGCTTATATTTTGAGTTATTGTAGTGGATTTCAAATCCATCTCATTTGGAGTCATTTGAAATCCCTTACACAAATCATTCATTCAAATCCAAATCATTCAATTCAAACGCTACCTCATAGATTTGAAGATAGTATATAGTTACTCCTACTTAATTATATAAGACCATATCCAGCAGATTGCACTATTTTAGTGCATATTCTGCACTATTTTTGTGCAAAATCTGCATTCTATCTTCAGCAATTTGCAGTAAATTCTGCATAAAAATGAATATTCTATAATATTTCATTTTAGTGCATATTTTTATGCACCAAAATCATTAATTTAAAACAAAACGGAAAGAAAAATTTTAGCGCAGCTACAATGTTGCTCTATTTCTTAACAAAATTGTTCACATCTTCAAAATGACGCAGACTTTGGTATAATGTTGGAGCAAATTTTTGATCCAAATTGAAAATATGACACTCTCTTGGAGATGCTGATCACATAATGTTAAAATCGCCTGTCATCGATTATATAGACTATAAAACAAAGAACATTAATGATCAATCTAACCAACAATACCTTGTTTATCTTAGAAGTTGGGGAATTGAACAACATTCTGTTTGATTCATAGTTAGGGGACAAGTTTTATTTACCATAATCTAACTTGATTTATATCATATTCGTACTATTTAAAAGTAGCAGTATTACTTTGCTATATATTTAAGAAATGTTGGACAAGTATTGTTCTCTTTATCTAGGAGGATCTGGTTGTACGTCAGCAGACCCCATTAGAATACTGACCAGTGCGTGCACATCCCGCGGTTTACCTTGGTGGCAGCAATGAGGAGCCGGAGCTGTTGTCCTCAGGCATAGTCAGGCGTAAGCCCGGAAGCTGAGTTATCAAAAAAAATGTAGTATTTCTTTTTAGGTAAGATCGTGGGGGGGTACATGAGGCTTTATTGAAAACCCGTACTTGCACGGCCAAGTGCACCATTTTGTGTTAGAAATCGTGAAACATACATTACTATAGCTCTTGAATTATTGTGTTTTTCTTGTCGACCTAGAGTATCACTACGCCAGCCGGAGACACAGACCCCACACTTTTGAACTATAGGACATCCGTCCTTCACAGCCCCTAGAGATGATCCTAATCTCTGGGGGTGGAGGGGCAAACCCCAACCACTCAATCCACGTTAGTTAAAGTTTGAATCTAGGACCTTAATTTGCAATTGCAACTTCAAGGCCGCTTGGCCAATCCTTAGGGGTTGAATTATTGTGTTTATAAGCGTTCGAGAAATATTTAAATACATAATAAGCAATCACGGAAGAAAATTGAACATTGGTTAAAAGTGACAACAATGTTGAGAATGATAACCTAACACAATGACTGGAACGTGTCAAAACTTATCTACGTGATTGCTTATGTAATTTGTTGATCAATCTTGAGGATTTTACATCATATGGAAAATCCAGGAATGTAAACACAGCCAAAAATGAGTTCAGTAAAAACGTTACCAAGTGGTAGGAATAACTTATTAGTGTTGGTTTTTAGTTAATGTCGATATCTTCAAAATTTGCAGATCTTTGCTTTTCGTTACGAACTATATATCTGTACCATAATATGTAAAATATGCAACAATATTAATCTGCCAAATTGGAATTGTACCGGGAACGAAGGATTTAGAGAAAGAAAACTCAAAGTTAACTTTAGGCTTTAATTGGATTGATGGATTTGAATTTAAGGATTTTAAAATTCGTAATAGCTAATCCTTTGAGCTTGTTTGGGTAATCTAATAAAACCATGAATTTAGCTCATAATTATTTAAACTATTTTTTGACTCACAAAATGGATTTCAAATCCATTTTAAATGGTGTCATTTAATTTGAAATCCTTCCTTAAAAACCGTCCCCTCAAATCCAAATCCCTCAATTCAAATGCAACTTTATATAATAACCAGATTTTTGATTAAAAACGGAAAGTTCAATTATATATTGCGAATCTACTGTAACATGAACTTATCCAAATAAATTTTGTGTATTTGTTTATTTAATTTTAAAATACTTAAAATTTATATAAGTCAATAGCAGAATGTGAACGGACGGTTTAGGTATAATGAAACCATGATGAATTTGTACGTTCATTATTTAAGGGAAATAGATAAACATGTGTTGTTGATTTTTTAAGATGTATATATACATGTCCATCATCCAATGAAGTGGAATATGAAGTAAAACATGAATTCGAACAGGAAATCTGATTCTTCATTTAAGACCAAACAATTCACTAGATGAATAGTACAACTCTAATATATATGAGAATCCATCTTTAATCTATATTCTACACTACAAGGATCATACTATATAATTAAAATTAAACTATATATCAAGAAATCGATTTAATCCCCCCCACCCCCAAACACACACAAAAAAAAAAAAAATGAGAGGAAAAAAAAATGGATAAAGAAGACATCACCACTTTATAAGACAACAAGACTCAAGATCGATTTCGTGTAGTGGGGGTAAAAAATGTCAACCTCAAACCTTAAGACTGGATATTGGTTGTTCTACTCCTTAGATAAGCAATCTCAAACGCATACGTGAAAAAAGCACTAAGATATTGGCACGGCTCAATCAAAAACGCAAACCAACACTTTAACCATTATATAGCCTTTTAATTTGGCATATATAAGAGAGCTTATAACAATCACGTCTCTGAGTGAGCCGAGCCAACATCACAGTGACTATTTCAATATTTTCTCTCCACGAACAAATAAAAAAAAGTAAATAAACAATTCAAAAATTTACAAGGCAGAAGAACATTAGGATTTTGCTTAGATAAAGATATTTGATAAGAAAAGAGAAATGGTGAGAGGACAAAATATGAAGAAATGGTGTTGGTTTTGTGAACTTTTAAAGAAGAAGAAAGAGAAGTGTGCTTGTGGGTGCATTTAAAATCACACGACTACCAAACCCTAAAAAAATAAATTAAAAATAAAAAAGAAAAAAAGAAAAAAAGAAAAGAGGACCAGGGCCATTAATGGTAGCAGATAACCCATAAAGACATAAATAATATTCTCTATTTCTCTCACACCAGAATTGCAATGAATATAAAGGAATCAATCGTCCCCCCATAACTGTACGTACAGTCTCCCTCTTCTTCCTCATCTGAATTTTGTACAGTATATTTATTTCTATACATGTAATAATCTGATCATCTATTAATCTAGCTATTTTGTTTTTGTCCATTTCTTACCATCAACTTATAAGTTGTTGCTATCGATCGGCAAAACATGCATAAATGAATTTAATTAGTTTCTTTCCTTCTGGCCTGGCTAGACATTTTTATTGTCTAATAAATAGACAAGAGTTGTTCAGAAATTCTTAACACAAGGTCTGATAATTAAGTTTGAGCCAATTCCTTCTAAAATATGGTTAGATAAAACAAAATCTCGTGAGTCAGTCTTTATTGGGCTCGTATTCTTGTTTGGGTGGATTTTAATGACAAAATATTTCGAGAGAATTTTCAAAATACACTTTTAAAATAACAAAAACTCTTTTGTAATTACACTTTTTAAAGGAACTCTTTTTTACACTTATCTAACGAGACTCTATAACATAACCACACTTTGACTTGGTCCATTGACCATTGTCCTACTGTGAAGTCATATATCAATTAAAATACCATGAAATCGTACTAATATTTATACCGGGAAGTTATTCGTACTGATTAATATACATTGAAGTCATACTAATTGTTATACCATGAAGTCAAACTGATTAATATACGGCCAGGAAGTAGATGTGGCCAAATGGAACCGAAATCGGGTTTCAATACTTTATTCGATATTAAGTCCAAGTCTTTTTTCTTTATTTTCCCTTTTTTAACTGAAATTGATAAACTATTTTAAGAAATAAAAAAACATCAAAAGATAAACAAACGGTTCCGGTTAAAATCGGAACCGGAACCGTGGAGTAACCAGGTTTCGAACCGGACTGGAACCGTCGGTTCTAGTTTTGGAACCGGAACCGTGGCCACCCCTACCAGGAAGTCATACTACTAATTAATTAGTATAGCGGGAAGTCATACTAATTAACATATCGTGAAGTCGTACTAATTGTTATACCATGAAGTCAAACTGATTAATATACCATACCATGACGTCATATTGATTAATATATCGCTAAATCATATTAATTGTTATATCAGGAAGTTAGACTGATGATTAATATATCGGGTAGTCATACTAATTGTTATACCAAGAAGTCAAATTGAATAATATATCGGAAAGTCAAAATTATTACGGGTTATTTAACAAAATATTGTGTATGTGAAATTTTGTTGCAAATATGTGGTGGATTTCAGGCGTGTTAAATATATAGGTGCTTTCGCTAGTTTGAATAGCGCTTTTTACCCGGCGATCTGAGCAATGAAACCCCGATTGGCGTCGGGCGCTAGTCAAACTAGCGCCTGCTGCAAAAGTTGGCAGCACAGTCGGGCTTTGACTAGCGCCTGACATACCTTTTTTTTTGTTTTTATCGTGTCTTCAGCTTATAAATAATCACTCCCACACTTCATCAGTTCATCCCTCCATGTGAGCACTCCCAAATAAAAAAAAGAACATCACTTTCATCCCTCCATCCAACACATCTGATTCCAACTAAAAAACATCCCAATCATCCATTACCCACATTAAAAAATGCATACCATCCAACACAAATCTACACTACAATAAAAAGTGCACTTCAATTTTTTTTTTAGAAGCCAAGTTGGTGATTCCGGCGGAGGAGGCGACAGTTGGCCGGCAAACGGCGGCGGCAGGTGACCGGCGAACGGTGGCGGCAGCAGGCAGCAGGCGGCAGACGAGCATTTGATTCCGACCATTTTCTCGCAATTTCAAGTAATTTTTTTTTATACATTTAGAACAATTTCTAATATTTGTAATTTAATATGTTAATTGTTAAAGTTGTTGAATATCGTATTGTTTGTTTATTGGTAAGTATTTTGAAAATGTTAGTTGATATTTTTTTATTTATTAGTAAAAATGATAGAATAATTAATTAATTAATGAATAGTAAAAGTAACAATTATGTTTAATTTTTGAAGATATGTCAGATAAAATTGGAGTATTTGTGCACTATGGAGGAGAAGTTGTTGGAGCAACATATATTGATCGTAGTATTGACCTATCAAATTTATTAGGACTTTTGTATGAAATTTATTAGGACTTTTGGAGCAACATATATTGATCGTAGTATTGTACATCTACTCCTAGTTATTATGTCCCTCAACCAGTACACACTGATTATAACACACCATAGTGGACATCATTTACATCTCTAATACAGACAGATTTTGGTGCTATGGGAGTTCTACGTGGGAGTCATGATCCGTCCACATCCAATCGTCCAAATTTCAACATATCACCTGTTTCATTTCCACCTACACTCAGTCAGTATCAGGATTTGACCGGAGAGTCGACATCATCAGCTGCATCTAGTCATCATACAAGAAATGATCAAGAAGATGATGATCCGCCACCACATGAGATTCAAGGGAATGTTGGTAGGCGTAGGAGTACTTAAGCGGATGGTAGCGCTGAGTGTGGCACCGGGGACATAGGGTTTGAGATTAATGCCGACTTGTACGATTATAATTTTCTGTATCGTATTGATTCAAACTGATTGGATTTAATTAATTGAATGAAATCAATCTTTTTGTTTTATAAATTAATAAATAAATAATTAAAAAAAAGAGGGCGCTAGCTTGACTAGCGCCCGAGTTAAGAAAAAAAAATAAAATAAATACTTGGCCGCTAATTGCAATAGCGCCTAATAGTTGGGCGCTATTTGCAATAGCGGCAAGACTTAAAACAAGATAACCAATCTCAAATCAACCACAACTTTGCAACAAAATTTCACATACACAATATTTAGTTAAATAACCCAATTATTACTATACCATACCGTGAAATAATTATTCATTTTACTTTCCTTTAATAATAGAGGGAGTTAGAAAACTATTATATTTTTTGTTTATATAATATTTAATTATTTATTAGAATGAATTGTTTGCCATTGTATTGAATTATTTTTATTTTTTTAACTTTAAAACAATAAGTGTTTAGTATAAAAACTATGATTTCATTCTTATTTATAAATATTTGGTTATTTATTATAATGAATTGTTTGCAATTATTTTTTTATGTTTAATATAATTGTGGCTTGCAGATAGATTAATTGTGGGAATCATGCATAGTCTCCATGAGGTCAGAAAAATAATTCTCTTCATCATGAATAGCTACTATATCTCGTCTGCTCTGCCGACATATCTTAGTCATTGTCAACGCACACCATATCGAACTACCAAATTATGCTAATTCATCTACATAAATAATAATAATAATAATAATAATAATAATAATAATAATAATAATAATAATAAACAAATAATAAATAATGACAGTCTGGATATTAGACACGTCTTTAAAAATTCTACAAACGTTCTACTTATCACATTATACATAATTTTACAGTACATATAACAGTATTATGCTGAACCAATTTGCGATATCCATAATTTCATTATGATATGTAATTTCATACTATATATATGGTATTATACTAATATCACGGTAATATAAACTTAGTTTAATTTTACGGTATATATATAGTTTCACGATAATATACTAACATCACAATATTATTCTATATAGAGAGCTTCATGCTAATGTACTAATATCACAGTGTTTTTCACATTCACTTCATGGAATACAAGGCTTCACAATATTTTATAAGTTTATAGTATAATGTACAATAAACTGTGAATTTATTCAATAATTAAACCATGAAATTGTAAATGCTGTGAAATTAGTCATACCGTGATATGTACAAGAAATATGTACCAACAACATCTACCTTATAGTGAACTATCTATTATATCGTGAACTGAACCAAACCCATCCATATCATGAGGTTACATTTCAAGAATAACAATGCATATATTCATACCATAAATTACCAAAAATCATGAAAAATGAAATTAAACTCAAGCACTTACACCCAAGAAGAATATTAGAATGCTTACTTATGAAAAAAAATAGAAATAAATACACATAATGTCAAAACTTTGTCTACAAGCATATATACAACAAATCAAGAAAGAAAAAATAAAGCAAATACCTTATATTTTTTGGTTGGGGCAGCTGAATTCCACCAGTGATGAGCAATGGAAAAAAGAAAAAGGAAAATAAAAAGAGGAGTTGAAACTTAAAACTCACCAATGTTGTTGGATGTGTCACTTAAATATTGTTGGTATGACAATTCAAAATGATAAATGATAATAAATCTGTGTTGGAGAGAGAGATAGAACAAAATTAAATATGAGGTTTGGTAAATATGTAAAAGCACATCCTTTTTATGTGACAAAGAGTTTTTTTTATGAGAAAGTGATAAAACAGAGTTTTATATATTTCTTTTGTGAAATTTGGACAATTATTACAAAAGGTTACATAGGCTGCAGAAAAATGTTTTGAATAATTTTTTCATCAAAGAATGGGAGAAATACTTTTCCAGTCCCACAATGTAAGGGCTTCATTTGGATTTGGATTGATGGATTTGAAGTTAATGATTAATAATAAATTCATGGTTCATGTTTGAATACAATGGATTTCAAATCTTTAGACTCTTATTCTCAGTTATTTTTCGAGTCATTACGGTGAATTTTATATGAAGTCATTGGAAATTCTTCCCCCAAATATACCTCTCAAATCTAAATCCTCCCATCCAAATATACCCTAAATGGTTGCAATTTTATAATGTTGGTTATTTAATATGGTATTAGTGTCATGCAAAACAAGAGGCCACGAGTTCGAAAATTGTTAAAAATTTGAAGGAAATTGTGCATCTTTGGGAGCAAATTTCTTGGGACCTATTTTATCTAATAATAAAGATAAAAGAGGATTCTTGTTATACTCCTTGATAACATTGAAATCGAATTTTTGTTTGTCAAAAATGATATTTGGATGAAGGATAATATAAGGTTCAAAGTAGAGTGTCGTTGAAGGTGGGTTTGTCCCACATTGGAAATTAAGATTCTGTTTGGATTGATAGATTTGTGACTTATAAGGATTTCAAATACATAATAATAAATCCATTTGAAGTTGTTTGGATGAAGTCATTCTATAATTGGTTTTAAATCCTTGGAAGCTCTCTTTGGCGTCATTTGGGAAGATTTCAAATCCATCTTAAATGGAGACATCCGAAATCCTTCCCCCAAACCCTCCCATCCAAATGCAACCTAAGTGAAATATTGGCTAGTATATGTACAACCTCCTTATAGTTAAGAAATAGAATTCTATAGTATAAAGACTCTCTCTACGTGCGTCCGCATGAGTGCAAAACTCGATTCGAAGTCGAGGTTCGGACATTGATTTATGTGCGAGCACGACTTATATACACAAATATTGTATCGAAATTGTAGTCTAGCCCACGATTTGCTTCTCTTTTCTTAAATTTATTTGTGTAGTTTTTTCATAATATCAAACTATATTAGCAGAAATACTACTAATTTCTCTACAAATATTAACACCACCCATAGAAAATATTCCATATGCTTGGTTCATACATGTACCCTGTACCTTTGTACGTGATGTGAGACATGTTAAGAGCTATTAAAATATTAAAGAATTTACATCTCTGATAGCTTAAACTTTTGAATGCAATATTTGTATTATAAATACACTCTTTATGTATTTTATAAATATATGTATAACTATACATATATTCAAGCAATTTTATCTATGTAACTTAATGTTCAATGTTTTTATCGATGTTATTAGTTTTCATTTTTATAATGCCTATATATATGGAATCTAGAACTTAATGGCCACCCACCTCTGTCCTCTATATTACGAAAAATTGGCAACTGTTGATTCTTTTATATCCATCATTTGGTTTTGCTTTTTACATGATACATATGATCATTTCCAACGTACAACTGCTACATTTTTTTTGGCTTTTAGAAATTAGAATTTGATTTTTTCCTTTTTTTTTTTTCGTTTTTGCATTTGATGGACTATGGGATAACTACTTTTTTGCTTTGGGCTCTCTTAAACTTGGCCCATGAAAAATTCCGCGTGCTTTTAATCTCAACACAAAACGGAACGAAACTCGGACGGAAGTTTTTCGGTTTATTCTTTTAAGCCCAATACAAGCATAAAAAGGTGATCACTATTTTGGGCTTGCTAGTAGACAAGCCCAATGACCTTTTCCTAATGAATTTATAATTAACACCAAGGACAAACAAATTCATCAGATTCCCTGGTCAGAAAAAATCAGTGAAGCCGCATATACATACAAATACATACGCAAAAAAACCATCGGAAATGGAAACGCTAACCACCGCCGGCGCCGTTTCTTTGCCGATTTTCTCTCCGAACAAGTCCAAGGACGTTTCTTCCCGGCGGATCCTCCGATTCTCATCTTCCCCCAAAAGTCAGCTATTTTTCCCATTTCTAGACCCTTCTTTTTTATCATTCCAGAATTTAACCCTTTTTTGTCCTTTTATTTTACAGATGGCAATAATGGCAACAACAACAGCGAAAACGATCTCAAGTTCGATCCTACTGACTCCGCCCTCGTCCCCATACTCAGAAATACTATCTCCAAGGTCACGATTTTTATTTGCTTTTCCTCTTTTTTTTTCCCCCTAATTTTCGGATGATTGAATGAAAATTCCCCTTTGTTGTGCAGGATGATGCGATGGGGCTGGTACTTAGTGCGGCAAACGTGAGAGGATGGACAACCGGGTCGGGCATGGAAGGCCCATCGGTCCCAGCGGGTTCGGATTCTGATTCTGGTACGACGCAGGTGTCTACATTTCCATGGTCGCTCTTCACCAAATCCCCACGGCGTCGAATGCGCGTGGCGTTCACATGCAACGTTTGCGGCCAGCGCACAACTCGCGCCATCAATCCACATGCCTACACCGACGGCACCGTATTTGTTCAGGTATGCATATGTCGTTACTCGTGTATACAATAGTCAGTAACAAATTCGGGATTGAATATTATTTTAACCAACCACCAAGACAAAAAATCTGAAATTGGTCAAGAAAAATATGTTTAGATGACAATGTATTCTTTCATTTTTTATTATGTTAGCTCCGTTTTTAAGAAAGTAAACCAGACGCAATTATCTTCAGCCATGGTTGTTTACTTGGGTTTGGTTTGGATTGTTTGGGAATGAATGGCTTTTTCATTGGTACTAAATATTAAGAAGAATTCTGTCCCCTGACTAATTACAATTTGTTGTCATGTGAAAGCTTCAAGTTCTAATCAAGAGATTTTGAAGTATTTTTAGAATATTGTTGCTAATGCAGGTTTATGTAACTTTTAATTATTTCAAAGTTTAGTCAGTGATATGTTATTTTATTTTTTTGGTTAGTGTTGCGGGTGCAATATATTTCATAAGCTGGTGGACAATTTGAATCTGTTCCACGAGATGAAGTGCTATGTGAATTCAAGTTTCAACCCGAACCCAAATGATGACATGGGCTTCAAGTATTTCGATATGGGCGAGGACAACAATGATGATATTTTTCCTCCTTTTTAAAGGCAATAAATGCTGTTAGTGAGTGATATTGGTGTACATATTGATGTACATTCTATTGGTCTTATATGGGTGACTACTATATTGTGCTTGTAAATCGTGGTGTAACGTGTGTTCTCCCCTATTCGTGTAAATAGCTTGTCACTGTTGTTATGGTTGAATAAGTAGTATTACCCAAAGAGATCTATTATCAAAACATGTGTATATTTACTGAAATGATGGCATAATCATTAGCTTCACCACATTAGTAATAAATATTGGGTCTTGCTTGTGAATTTGTATGTTTCTTGGGGGAGAAAAACTATTTGTTTTGAATTCCTCGTCATGAAATAGTTTACTCCAAGGGTTAAGGTTAAGGCAAAGGCCCAAGACTTCATAAGCATGTAGTCTTGGTTTCCCAACAAGATATGTGGGTATATTTGTGTGCTATTGATATGAGCATTGTCCTTTCATTATGTGGTGCAATTAGGGTTTAGAACTGGCATATGTTACTGGTTGAGAACTGAAATCTATATGCTTATACTCTGAATGCATTTACATGTCACAGTTGTATTGTAAGTACTCTATTATAAACGGTATAGATTCTACTTTGCTAATTTTTAATTTGAGGGTGTCTGAAGGAAAGGAAAGGAAGTACACATAGGGGCAAACATATTTATCCTTCAGTTTTGCATCTATCCAGATTGATCAAAATAAGGTACTTTAGTAATTCATATTCCTACTTTTGCTTCCTCAGGTATTGTTCCTTCGCTTTCTTGTGCATACCTAGAGACCTTTGTATAGTTTTTCCTTGCAATTTGTAAGTTCTAGTTTACCATGTATTCTTTGTTGGAAATACATAATTGCTAGTTCCTTACTTGATCCGTATCTCATCTATCATCGTCGACTAGGTCAAGTTTTTTGAGGCTCTAATTTGTTTAATTCCAACCAATATCACGTGTCCTATAGTATGTTAGGTCTTCCTGTAGGACTTGGATTGTATACATATTATATCTGAAAGTGGCTCAGTGCTCTGTTCTTGGGACTTTGCCAATCCCTTCCGTGTGTAATCTACAATCTGTTTGCATCATTGTCCATGAGAACTTATCTTCTTGGGCTATTTTTCTGCTAATTTAAATATACCAAGCCCCTTATCTTTCTGCTAATTTCAACCAGCCTTAAGCAGCTGCAGACAGGCCGTTTAGGATCTTGGTTGTACTTTCAAGTCATGTACTTTATCTATGAACAGGTCTATTCCATGACACCCACTTGGGTAGCTACCAAAATGGGTTCATCACCATTGGATGAACACATACACACACACCCACATGAGTGTGTGTTCATCCAATGGTAATGAACACACTTGGGTAGCCACCCAAGTTGGGTGGCATGGAATTTACTCTATAAACAGCCGTTAGGTTTTTTTTCCAGGAAAGTCTTTACCTGATTTCACTTCCTATGGTGTTAAAGTTGGGAACTGAATTTTGATGCTACATGCTACTGAATATCTAATTTTCTGATCGATTTTCCAAGACTATTAATATAAGAGTGGATGTGAAAGGTTTCTCTTAAAGAGTCTTTCCAGTTGTGTGTGTCTATCAAAGTACAACAAGAATGGTTCCGACTAAGCATATTTTGTTATTAAAACTAAGGGATAATTACAAAAATTACCATTGAGGTTTAGCTTAATTACAAAAAGCCCATTATCTTTTAAACTTACAAATACCCTTCAACTTTTTCTATTTTATAAATTGCATCTCAAGACGGGATAAATACAAACCTCAATTAGGTGGTGTATCAGTTTAAGGGGTTTTGAAAGATAACTGAAGTTTTTTTGTACTTAACTTTAGTGGTAGTTTTTGTAATTAACCCTAATACTTATATAGGTATGTATTCATTTGTGGTCTCTTCTAAGACTTAGATAATATTTGATATTATTACAGTTACAAATTAAACGGAGACCAAAAAAAGTAAAAAAGCTGTAATTTGTTCAGCTGACTCATTTAGCAATTTTTCTTGTGGAAGAAATAGGCCTATTATTACTAGGAACTCTAATGCCTGCCTCAACTGATTACTGATATTTCCAACTTCAAAAGTTATCCTCTCCACTAATAAACTTGTGTCCTATAATAAATATCCCATTTCCCACCTCACATCACAAACATCCAATCCCACGTCACAGGATAGCATCCAACCAAAGCCAATGAGATAGATAATTCATACCAGATATAACCCAAATTGTTGTCCATGCATTATCTGATCAATTGACCCCTCCAAAAACACACACCACACACACTCAACAACAAATATTAACCCCTCTCCTCTCCCACATATTAAACCCATATTACCCCTCCCTTTCTTTTCTTGATTTCCAATCAAAAAAGTTTTTCACACATTGCTTAACAATGGCCACTGTCACCTCAGCTGCTGTCACCATTCCATCATTCACCGGCCTCAAGGCTGGCGTCTCACCCTCCAAAACCACCACCGCAAAATTCGCCGCCGCCCCTGCCACCGCCCCCAAGCTGGCGGTGAAGGCCTCATTGAAGGACTTTGGTTTGGCGGTCGCTGCCACCGCCGCCAGTGCGATCCTGGCCAGCAACGCCTTGGCCATTGAGGTCATGCTTGGCGGCGACGACGGCTCCTTGGCTTTCATCCCTCAAAACTTCGAAGTAGCCGCCGGGGAGAAAATCGTCTTTTCGAACAATGCTGGATTTCCCCACAACGTGGTGTTTGATGAGGATGAAATCCCAGCTGGGGTTGATGCATCCAAGATTTCAATGTCTGAAGAGGATCTTCTTAATGCCAAAGGGGAGACGTATGCAGTGACTTTGACCGAGAAAGGGACTTACAGTTTCTACTGTGCTCCTCACCAAGGAGCTGGTATGGTTGGAAAAGTGACTGTCAAATAGATTTGGTACTTTCATCGAACAACTTGTATGCTTACGCTAATTTTATCTAATTTTTTGTATTGCGTTATCTCTGTGATATATTTATTATAGGTATGTGAAATTGCTTACACTTTTGAGTATTGTCCACTTTTAATCAGATTTGTACATTTGTTCTGCTGCTGCCTTTTTGAATTAATCTTAGGGCCCATTTGGATGGGGGGATTTGGAAGGGGATTTGAGAGGAGGGATTTGAAATCCTTAGATAAATCTACACCCCTGTTTGGCATATAAATCCAAATCAATGGATTTCAAATACCTCTTTAAGTTTTAGTTCATTTTTAAAGGATTTCAAATCCCTCCCAAAACCTAATCATTTGAAATCCATTCTTTTTTTTTTCCCTATATGCTCACTTGCATATTCACACACACTTGCACACATTTACACATATTTACACACACTACACATACTGCACACATTTACACACACGCTGCACACGCATTATCATCACACACATATTTAGACAATACAAGTTATATATTTCACATTTTTATTAGTGTATAAAATTATAATTATTTACAAAATAATAAGATTATATCTTTTATGTTTATTTATTTAAATCTCAATTAAGAAAATAAATAGAGCTTCTAATTTTTTTTAATCAAAACTTACAATGGATTTGAAATCCTTACACAAATTCACATCATCCAAACAAGAGGTGGATTTCAAATCCAATGACTTTGAAATCCATTCATTTGAAATCCCTTGAAATTTCAAATCCCTCCATCCAAATGGGCCCTTAGGGATAGTTACAAAATGTACCCTTGAGGTCTAATCACAAAAAAACCCAGCTAACTTTTAAAATTACAAAAAATTCCCTAAGGTTTGATTCAGTGTTATAATTAAGGGGTAAAAGTTAGTTGATTTTTTTTGTAATCTGTAACTTTCCCTTAATCTTACCACAAAATGAAAAAAACAAGGAAAACAATATGCTTTACCATTAGTAACAACATTTTTATTGCCTTTTTTTTTTATTGAAAGAATTGTACAATAAAATTGTTTAATTAAATGAATACATATCAAGAGACCAAAATGGACCTAAAGTTGCATGACAACAACATAGAATAATTGTGAAAATTTTGCTACTGTGAAGCATAGCTTCTCAGGAGTACTGTAAACTTGAAACTTACATTTTGTTATATTCACAAACTCCTTCGTTCTTGGGGCGTATAAAGATCTGTACAGAACTATAGGCACGTGTTCTTGATTGTTTCTATGTTGTTAACGCATCAGGCAGGTTCGTAGGAGCCCCTAGCACCTTACCACCAACATCCGGAAAAGTGTCGTGTCCCGGTAAGGAATTTACCTTTCCATTAGCATCTATCTCCACGGGATATTTGAGAAGATGACCTTGCAGTGGTATGTATACATGAGCTGTGTATTTGTTCCAGTTATTCACCGCGACACGATTCATGTACTTCACACAGTCTAAACTTTGAGGATCTTTGAAGCAATTTTCCACCTTTCCCAAGTGCTCTGCCCAAAGCGACATTCTATATCCGTATACCTGCAGAGGCATAATAGCCGTATTATTTTTTTACTTTTTCTCTTTTTTTTTTTTAAAAAAAAAGGAAGATGTGAGAAAGCTAACCTGGCCATATGGGTGGTCCTTCTTCTTTGCCCAAGTGTGATGGGGCTGATAAGCACCCATGGCAATCTCCGTATCTCTGGAACCAGCCATAGACCGTTGGTTAATATTGGCAGAACCTAGTATCACATACTCGTCATCCACTATCATTCCCTTGGCATGTACGTAAATCATAAATCTTCCGTTCTTCTGTGAAGTTGATTCCTGGCAAGAGTTCCATTCTCAAATTAAAAATCTTGTAGAGATGGAATATTGAGAAAGTAAAAGCAAGAGTAAGATATAGCTCTTTTTAACATTGTTTATACAAACAAAAGGCGTAGTTGTCATCATCATCATCATCATCAACAACTACACCTTAATCCCAACTATGTTGGGGTCAATGGCATGAAGTTTATAAGAGAGAAAAAATCACCGTATTTCCATTTGTTGGGGATTGGGTGTTTCCATTTGATTCTCCTCCAGGTTCCTCTCGGTTGCCAAGACAGTAAAAATTGAGATAGTCAGTTGGATGTGCGTTCTTAAGCCGAGCAGACTTAATTTCTTGAGCAATAATTTCATACATCATTTGCATTGTCTGCCCCTGCAAGAGTAAAGACAAAATCCTGTGTGAGTTCACTAAAGAAAGCATTATGATTCGTCGTATATAAGATATCGACAAATAAGACATGTAGGATCCAACATTTTTTCGACAAATAAGAAAGTCAACAACCAAAAGAATGAGATCACGATTCTACTGCATTACCTGCCAATAAAGGATTTCTTGTACGGAGGCAGAACTGGGTGCACCCTCCGGCCACATCGGGATAACAACATAAACAGTGAATCTCTCCTTTGCTCTAATTTTACTGGCAATTTTTAATGCCAGTTCCATTGGGATTAAATTATCAGCACCTAAGGAAAACAAATTTGTAATGTAAGTAAATTTGTAACACAAAGTTTCAAAAGTATCTTGATTGTTAACTTTATTTGGCAAGGTGCCAACCTGCATTTCTATAGGATGGCCAAGCGTAAGAGGACCCGAGGAAATATTGATTCTCAATGTATATGAAGTGCTGAGCAGATCTGATCGCTTCGATATATGCCATTTGAATGCTTCTATCTATGACCAAATTTTTTCCACAAACTAGGTTCTGCAATAAATGGATCTTGTGAGCAAAATCATAAAGAAAATAACAAGCTAGCTCATGGAAATTGTGGAAAATAACAAATGACTTTGATCAGTACTTGCTGTTCAGCTGCATGGACAGATTTGGGAAATCCTTTAACCGATCCTGAATCTACGGATCGGAAAACCTGTTGAAATCAACGTACGCAACCAATATCAAGTTTTAGTTACTAAATACTATGTTAAAAAGGCATTTTTAAAGGAAAATTACAAAACTACCCCTAAGATTTAGCCTATTTACAAAAAAAACACCAGTTATCTTTCGAAATTACAAATAACCTCTTAAAGTGTTACAGATGTCCCTTTGTGGGCAATTTGTAAAAAGAGAAGCAAATTTCAAGAGGGTATTTGAAATTTGGAAAGATAATTGGGTTTTCTGATAATTATGTTGAACCTCAGGGGTAGTTCTTGTAGTTAACCGTTTCTATTGAAACAATCTTGACCTGGACATGCCAGTTTTCGGGATCATCTTTCTCGGAAACCCACAATGAAGGATGATCATTCGGAACAGCAGCAGAAGGACTAGTTATCCAAGAAATGCGCTCAATCTTCAACAAAGCATCATCGTGCCAATGCGATATTTTCTTAAAACGCTCGCCAAATTCTGACCATTTAGTGGCTTTTTTCCACCGTTGCTCAAAGTTTGTGAGCACATCATAAGCAGCAGGGCCTTCAATCTTGCAATGTAAATCATGCCATGGTTGTCTCGGGCCCTTAGTTCCTGGCTATTTAATCAACTCCATTAACTATTCGACACGAGGATATTGCTAATTATAGTATTGAAAAATGAGAGGTTTTGAAATGAAGCAGTTTCTTACAGCAAACGTTGGATTATGGTAATCGTCATGATAGACTGTGTCGAGATCACGAAATAATCGATGTTGAGGCGTATCGTAGCGTCCATCACAAAGATCGAGACCACCGATGAATGAGGTGATCTTCCGGTTATTGCCGGCCCCTTGCGTGTCCACGATCACGCATTTCTGATGGTGAGTATAAAGTGTTCCAACAACCTGATGAATTGAACGGAATCCACATAACTATTTATAAGAGTTAATGACACATGTATAGTGATTTTACATTTACATTTACATTATGCACTAATTTTATGTACTAATTTTACATTTACAGTAAACAAAGGTATTAATTACAATTTTTTATGAGAATTTGTGTATCAATTTTAATAATAATGGTAAACTTGAAGTATCAGTTAAAATACTAATTACAAACATTCTTCAGGCCAATTAATTTAAATTTAATAGTAAACTCAAGTACCAAAATATTTTTTTACTGATTCAAAAATACTCAATTAATATTTGAAAAAACACGGAAAAATAATAATAATAAAATAAAACATGCCTGTTGCTTGAAAATGCTAAGCTTGGCACTTGCATAGCGAGGGGCCAACACACAAGTGACAGAGGAGTGCTTGAAAAATTTTCGAGTTTCCTCGTCATGAGTTTGCATCACTCCTGTCTGAACCAAAAACATATTAACAAATCATTATTGAAAAAAAAAAAGAAACTACGACAATAATTAATTTGTTCCACAAATTTCATTTTACCGTATTAATAAAGAACTTGTTATGTGAAGTCTTATCATCCCAAACCAACAATAACACTCTAACCCCTTCTTGAGACTTGTACTTAAGCAACTCTCCCAAGTTCAAATCCCCACCTCTCGGCAACGGCCTCGTCGGCTCTCTCACCAGCTTCACCTTGTGATAAATCGACCACCCCACGATATACACCAAATGGTGCGCCTCCAATATCGCGTGGCACATATCCTCCCAACATTGTTCGTGCTCGAACATTCTCTTCTCGTCCAATCCGATCTCCGGCAGCATCCCTTCCGGCACATGCGCGTCTTGATAAAGTGTCACTTTCCCGCCGTGGCGTAACGGGAAGTAGCTTTCATTCAACGCGTAGTTTTCCGAAATACCGTTCAGGTATTTCGGATTCGTGTAGCAAGGAGTGAACGTCATTTGCAAATGGATCGCGGAATCGGGCTTGTGCGGTTTCCCGTACGGCCCGATTACAGTGACCCACTCGTCGATCAGCTGGCCTGTCGCGATTTTTCTGGCTGACATGGTGGCGACGCCGATCAGGTCGGCGCCGAACACGTCGTTGTCTTTCACCTCGAACTCGACCTGTTTATTAGTATTTAATTTGAATTTAATATTCTATAAATTATGAATTTTCTGAGTTTCATTAAACAAAAAAAAAAATTCAACGCAGAGAATAATTAATTTCGTCTCGAACTCGGCCTGTATTATTGTTTAATTAAATCATTTCAATCCATCATTCAATTAGAATTATGAATATTTTGAGTTTCATCAAAAAATTGAGATTTGACCTAATTACAAAAACAACCCAACTAATTTTCAAAATTACAAAAAACACCCCTCATGTTATATTTTGTCTAACATTTATCCCATGAATATGCAAAAAGTATTTCAAAATCCCCACTCGTATTTATAAAAATATTACATTTTATCCCTTAATTTTAACACTCAACCAAACATCAAGAGTATTTTTTGTAATTTTAAAAGCTAGCTAGTTGTTATTGTAATTAGGTCAAACATCAAGGGTATAAACGCAGAGAAAAATTAATTTGGTAACCTGAGAAACAGGGTGAGCTAAGGGGATCTTAAAATGTTCATTCCAAACCGGGTTCTGCGAATTGGATATGATCCGGGTCCGGGCGACCCGGGCGCCGGCGAGGCAAACGGTGACGTATGGATCGCTGGTGATGATATTATTCCGGTGCTTGTGATCGGTGCGGGGTTTGGAGGTACACGGCTTGGAGCAGAGGTGGAAGGCGGAGAAGAAGCGGCGGAGGCGTTCGGACACCATGTCCATGTTCGGCAAGCTTCGAGCTTCGATGATTTTAAGGTCGAGGTCTCCATGGAGGTATACTGTGTTGTAGTCCGGAGGAGGTTCGTCCGCCATACTGTGAGGGGAAATGTGTGTGTTCGGCTGTGGCGGAGAGTGGTGGTTGTTTGGTGTCTCCGCCGTAGCCGGTGGCGGATAATGGAAGAGTGGGAATATTTGGCGAAATTTTCGACGTGGGATGGGAATAGGAATGGTATGGAGTTAGTGTTTTTTCTTTTTTAGTGTGTGGACAAGTGTTGGAAAATATTTGAAATTAATGTGGACCTTTAGTAAATTCCTGAATATTAGGGGTGGAAAAGAAAAGAGGTGGTTTCTGGAAGGTTTTTTTTTGTACTTGAATTAAACAGAAAATTAGGGATAATATTATTTAGCTTTAAAGGTGATTTTGTTCTAAAAAGTGTTTGGTCTCATATTTGATCTTATGTATGATTATCAAATGTATAAAAAAAGGTTACCATATTAAGCATAAGTCCAATTTATATTTATGTTATGTTTTCATTGCCATTTTTCCGATTTGGAACAAAAAGTGAAACACACTTTTGGCCGTTTGGTGACGTTTTTCATTGCCATTTTTCCACGAAAAATACATTTGAACAATCGAACTTCGATTACACTTAACTACAGATTCAATTTTTTTTAAGGAAATAGTTTTTCAGTCCTTACTTGTAGATTTAGTTCTCTAAGTAGTAACCTTTAAATTTTGGTCCAACATCTTTCAAAAATTTGGACATTTAGTCCGGTTTTGACTAAAATTGTGTAATTTTACCGTAATTGCTGACTGTGTTTGATGGATGCTCATGTGTCTGAGAAATTTACAAAACTTGATGTTTTGGCGTAAGAATTGACACGTCAGATAACAAAAACCCGACATAAAATTTGAGGATTTTAATTTTAGATGGCATTTTTTGCGTCATATCTCACCAAAATCCCCAATTTGTTTAAGATGCTTACACCTGACCGATAATAGTCACCAATTTCCAATAAAATTACACAATTTCGGCAAAAAAGGACTAAATATGCACATTTTTAAAAAATATTAGAGTAAAATTTAAAGGTGACTAATTAGAGGACTAAATCTCACAGTAGTCCAAGTTACGGGACAAAAAAATTTATGTTTCCTTTTTTTTTGTTATGTATTAGCATAAATTATTAACTACTTTTTGGCATTTTCTTATTCTATTTAATATGATTACACTTCTAGCCCTTTTCAAAGTGTGCTTTTCCAGCTGAGTATCATTTGTTTACTTGCATATTCTAACCGACATTTACAAATAAATAGCTAGTCTGTATGTGATGAGAAATTGAGAACCTTCTTTAAAAATCAACAAAAAAGAGATTACAACTCCTAATTTCCAATATTTTCCTTTCCTGCTTTACACATTTCCTAACAACCATTTCTTGAGAATAATACATAGATTTCCCCAAAAGATGGATAAACACAAGTGAAGAAAAAATTACGTATAGGCCTTACAAATAACTACAACATTACTCATACTACTATTTCAATCTCTGTATTCAAACTAGGCTATCTTCAACCGGCCTTCAATAAAATGTAGCCCTTCTGCCGGCAACGATCACAGCTAATCTTCAGTATACGACGTTTTAATATATTTGATACAGTACGAAATTTGGATATATAATTTATACAAGGGGAGGTAAATATCTGAACTGTCCGAACCGACAAGAAGCAGTAGATCAAACTAAGGGCTCTGTGCTGCTGGAACTGCTAATATCGCTGCAATTGTCGACAGGAGGTGGAGGAGGCCTTATCGTGACGCTTTGTACGAATGCTATCATCTACATAAACCAAAAATAACAATAACAATAATCAAATGTTGTAATAAATTTAGAGTTATGTAATTTTTTTTTTTGTTTTTGAGTGAGGCACTTACAGCAGCTAGGCCAGAGACCATAATGCTGAATCCAGGGAAGTGAAATGGTGCATTGTCTGATAGAAACAAAGCTAAGGAGAGAAAAAAAGGGATTTTTTTTATCAGATTTAGATTGATTTTGTTTTTCTTTGGGCATAATTAAAGTTGGTAAACAATGGTTTTTTTTGTTACCTGTTAAAGGGCTGAAAGCAAGAGGGGAGACAATACTGGCAAATGAACATATGCCTGTAATGCAACCTTGAGCCTTTCCCTGTTAGCATCCGAAGATTGAAACTTTATGTAAGTAAACAAATTATTGTATTAGGGGTATTTAAATGCAACTTAAGTACTCAAAATCAAATCAATGTCAGACAATAACAATTACCTGTTCACTTGGTCCAGTTTGTTTCGATGCAATACTTCTTAACTGTAAATTGGAGGAGAATTTTAGAAGGATGCAATACTTAAAAGGGTTAATTAAAAAAGGGATAATTACAAAAAAGCCCCCTAAGGTTCGGGCTAATTACGAAAAAAAAACAGAGATTTTTGAAAATCGCAAAGGACCCATTGAGATTTGACTCTATCTTACATTCCCCCTTCATAAACTAAAAATATTTCAAAAAAAAACCCTTCATAAGCAAAACCTGATGGAGCTATTTGTAATTTTGAAACATCTCTAGATTTTTTTGTAATTAGCCCAAACCTTAGGAGTTTTTTTGGTAATTATCCCTTAAAAGAAATTTGATTTAAAAAAAACCCAAGTATCTTTCAAAATTACAAATAAGCCCTTGATTTTTGTTTCTATTTTACAATTTGCACCTTTTTTAGGGGTATTTGCAATGAAAATACAACACCCGTAATACCTTAAGGTAGTACATATAATTTTAAAATATAAACGGATTTTTTTTTGTAATTATACGAAATTTCAGGGTAATTTTTGTAATTTGCCCATATTTAAAGTACTGATCAAGAAACGTGCTGCAATAAACAAAAAAACTTACACATGGCAGAGCAAAAGTAGCAACTACTGATATCATTGCAGCTGCATAAGGAACCTGAAAAATTCCCTAATATATTAGCACACTGACATAATAAAATCCCTATGTATATGTAGACAGGTTTAAGAACATATTACATACCCAAGAAGCCCAAGCAATGCTGTAAAGTACCATCTGCACTCAAGAAAAACATAGTTAAGGTATATCTATATATCTGTCATAGTGTTATGCTATATCAAAATATGAAATTATTCATTTTAAGTACTAATTTATGCATAGTTTCTTACATGAGCACAGCTGAAAAAGAGTCCCACAGAAAGCATCTTCTCTTCTCCCATGAGTGGAGTTAATATGGGCATGAGGATCAGCTGAAAAATTCCAAAACCAAAGTCCATCACACAAAATTGGAGTAATATTAAAAAAAAAAAAAAAAGGGGATTAAATTACAAAACTATCCCTGAGGTTTATGTTAACTACAAAAAAACCCAGAGATAGTTTGAAAATTACAAATAGTCCTTGAGGTTTGGGGTAATTGCAGTATTTTTACTACTGTAGTGGGGTGTTTGAAATGTTTTTGCTTCCACAGAATCAAATCTCATGGGATTTCTTTGTAATTCTAGAAAACATGTGGGTTTTTTTGTAATTAACCGAACCTTAGGTAAGTTTTTGTATTTATCCCTATTAAAATATGCAAAAATAAACAAACTGCATAAATGGCAATGCATGGTAGAACTAACTACCTGTGATATTGATCCTGCAATTCCAACAATTATCATCAGATCAGCAAATTGATCTTTGTTAAAGTGAAATTGAAGCTTCAAGTAATACTGCACAATGGTTGTAATAAAAACAGGTTATCACAAAGCCCTTTTAACTATCCAAGATTCATCATATACAATGGAAAAAAAACAAGTGTAAGCCATAACAAAAATAAATGTATCATCGGTGAAAAACAACGAAAATTAGCGTACCATCAAAGAAGCGTAGAGGCCGACATCCGCAACATTGATGAAGAACGCAACCACAGCTGCTTTCGAAAAGGTAGGGCTGCAGAATAATAACGTGACAATGAAAAAATTGCATTCTAATGTATCGATAAATTTCGATATTCAGAATGAACAATGAATAGAAAATAAGTTGTTGTGGCTGACCTAGTCCTCAACAGGCAAATGGTATCATCCACAGAAGGCAGAGTCTTGAAAAGCTTCCATTTTTTCGAGGGAGCTTTTTCCAGAAGACAATCAGTTTCTGTGCTTTTTGTACAAATGTTAATGTTCATCATTGATTCTGGAAGAAACACTCTCATATAGAGCAATGAGATAACAGACATTGCAGCAGCAACCTATACATTAAAACAGAAAACCACAACATGAAAATACTATTTCAGACAAAAAAAGAAATTACTAGCTCTTTTTTGCTCATTTCTTGATTAACTAACTACCCCAATTATGTCGATTGTTAATAAAAACATGATGTTCTTGCATTAAAAACCTTCTGCAGTAAGTATAATTATGATGTGGTTGCATAAAGGAAGTGATTTAATTTATTGGAACAGAACTGAGAATCAAAAGTCGGTAGTGTCTGCAAAATAGAAGATGAAAGTAGAACAAGTTAAAAACAAGTGTTGGTGAATTATTTGCATGTAAATGGCAAACCGAAGAAAAAATCAGAAATTAAAGCACCTCTCCCACTACTTTTAAATTTGGTAATTATGCAAAAGCATAAGTTAGCATTTGAAAAACACCAAAAACTTTTTTTTCTTTGTAGTCAAAAAGCAGAGAATCACTTTTTTTTTTAACCATTTGCACACTCCCCTTATTCTTACTACAAAAGTATAAAGGAAGGATGAGGAACTAAGAGAATACTTGAAATGTGGCCGAAGTGGAGAGCAAACGAGTCGAAAAATTCCCGAATACGAAAGAAGAAGATGCAAAGCCAGACATGATCCCAAATACTGAAGCCCTTCTGTTCTCTGGAACATTATCTGCCTGCAAAACAAACCAAAAAAAATATTGAAAACTCATTTCTTTAGCTATTCTGTTTAACTTTTTAAAACCGTTAGAACAAAATCTTGTGATGCTGAAGTTTGCTAGCTATAGTAAGATTGTAATAAGTCCATATATAAAGAGGATGAAATAAGAAGTATTTACCACATATGCAAGAGCAAGAAACTGAACACTTCCTTCACTGGCCATGGCAATCAGAGTTTTGAGCACATAGTAAGCGTAGAAGTAATTTTTTGTCCTGCTGTATGCCAGTATTACTGTCACCATATGTCACACTAGTCAATTTCATTTTTCATCCATGCCAAGGAAAAATGAAATAATTAAGATAATTATTATACTAATATAATCGGACGAAATCAACAGCCAGAGAGATCAGATATTAATTAGAGATTTGAAATTAGGAAAGCTGAAATGACCAATTACCTTTTTTTTTTAAAAAAAAAAAAGTTCAAATTTCATTAAATTACCTAACAATATCAATATGTTTAATAAGCTTTATAAAGAATAATTATCAAATAATTTTGGGCTAATTTATTGGTGCACTTTCCAACTTGAAAAGAAAAATGATTTTGGGCCTGACATGGGCCATATGGGCTAGAGTTATTTTTGTGATGTTCTAAACCCCGACAGGCAGGCTTCCAAAATTTGGCAAGTAAATTAGAAAAAAAAATGATTATTCATCAGATTGAAAAGATAATGACTTTAGTTTTAATGGGAATCAATGATCATCAATTATTTGGCCATTGTGTTTCAAACAGATAAATAATAGTAAAATATCTTAATGCAAACAGATTAAAAAGTATTAAGTGCATTGCAGCTCAGTACAATGGCCCTAGATTTATTTTGACATTTTTTGGTAGAACTTTGTAGATGGGCTTCCCAAATTGGGCTGCTAAATTAGACATAGTATACTTCCCAAGTAAGAATCGAGGTCCAATACCCCTAATACTTTTCTAATTGAGATATTTTGTGCGGACATTTAATCAGCTTGGACACATAATCATACATTAAAAAACATTCTAACATTTGAATCATTTGATGCGGTCAGCAGCACTATTGCAGTATTACGACGTTTCTTGCTTTTTCTTTTTTTCTTTTTCTGCTTTATTCACTCTTTCTTTTTCCGAATATACTTTTACTTTTTCAATTTTATTTTTGTTGGCCTTTTTCTTTTTCCGTACACTTAATATTCCTTCAAAAGAAAACGGGCAGATTTTAAGATTCATCGATTCTCTTCAAAGTGTGTGTATTTCTGATATCCCTTCACTTCCAGAGTGAGGTTTGGTCTAATAATTATAAATTTTGATGTTAACAAAATAAATTTAATATTACATATCGAAAAAGGAAAAAAAAAATCACCAATTTCATTTTTCAATTTTTGGCTTCTTATAATATTTAATTGCATTGATTTTCGACAAAATTAATGTAGTCATGAAGTAAAGTTACCTAGAGGAAAGACTGAAAGAGTCATTGGGACTGTGAGCATCACTTTTCTTCCATAAGTGTCGGAGAGATTCCCAATCAAAGGCATAACCACTAGTGATCCCAATCCAATCATCTGTAAGTATATCATTAATTTAAAAAGTCAATTAAAGTTAGCAATTAACAATATATTATAAGGTCACTCCTCAAAAAAAAAAAAAAACAATATATTATAAGGTCGGTACGATTCTAAGATGAACTGTCAAAAATAAAACAAATAAAAGATGTCGGCATGATTCCAAGAAGAAATGTCAAATAATAATAATAATATAATAAAAGTTGTCCAATTTCTAGTATCTATTGTCGGAAAATAAATTTTGAAAATTTATAGGTTTCATGAAAAAAATAAATATAAAAAATATGTCTGATTATAGTTTATGAAGTGTTCTTATGACATAAATTTAATTTACATAATCGTAGTGAAAATTTGTTTGATTATGTAGTGAAAATTTGTTTGATTATGTTTTTAAAGTATATTTTCACATAGATTTGTGTGATTAAATTAAAAACTAGTTCGATTGTGATTCTAAATCCCATTTCCATGAAAAGTGTACATTAAAAATTCATTTTCAACGAGAACCTTTTACCAAATAAGTATAAACTCATTTTATGAAATAGTTGAAAAAAATAGAAAATAGCATTTGGAAATACAACTCGTAGTTTTTAACTGTCTCCAGTTAAGAGAGATTTTAATTCATAGTTTACATCAAATTAACTTTGCACGAGACATGAGATAATTAATAAATAATTTTTTTAAAAAAAAAGAATTAGGAAAAAAGTAGAGAAAGAGTGACAATTACGATTTCCTAGTATCCTTGTTGATTCCACAACTTGCTTTTTGTAGTGAAAACTATGCAATATTTGATGACAACATAATCCACATTCACAAGCTTTTATTCCAAGCAATCATAATATATTAGAATAGGGGCACATATTTAGCCATATCATGTGATACTCATAATATATTATATGACGATCATGGACAAATTTCTTATTATATTATTGTAATTAGGATAATTTGAAGAGTGAAGCAAGAGTTTGATTTCAATAGAAGACTCAGTGTGACTTGGGGTTGATTTTATAAAATTGGGATTTTCAATTTTGGGATAATCACAATTATTCATGTCATGAGATTTAAAAGTTCAAATCCTAGAATGAGAGATGGAGCTAGATATGAGGACAAAAAAATTGCAGGTATTTATCAACCGTTTTAGATTATGTAGGTAAATATTTACTAACAACGATTTACCTAGACTTTGTACTTATCTGCAAAATTTTCTTTTTCATGTAGTGAATACATTTTTTTATAATTATCACACAAACTTTGGAGAGATTCAAAAATTTGTTTTTGCGCATATTAACTTTTTTTTATATATAAGTTGGGGGCATTAGATCATTGGTTGGAGAAGAGAGGATAAATTTCAAAAAAACTGAATGATACTGGGTTCAAACTCCAGTCAACATCCTTACAATGGGTGATGAATGTCACTTAAGCTACAAGCTCATGGTTTGCGCATATTAACTTTAAGATTGAAACTTTTAACGTTTGGAGGATATCATGCTAATACGCTAACAAATAATATCTATTTCCGAAATTCCAGGTCTATAAATGTAACAATCAAAAAAAAAAAAAAAGTGGCTTCACTAAATTTTAATAATTTGGATTTGCCAAGGGGACAAATTGGAGGATTGAGTTTTAGCGAGAAATTTTTAGAAAAGTTTCCTTAGCAAGGTAGAAAGAGGTCGACGGTTCCAACAATAGAAGAAAGATATTTGGCACAGCCACTTGAATGAATTTTTACACGTGTATAGCTTGTATATGACTATATGATCCCATATGCTTTGTTACCTTTGTAGGCTGTAGCCATCTCTACACATCACGGCATGGGGTCTCCTAATTTTTAATATGATATGACAACGGAGCGGGTCAGGTCGGTCAGCCCGCCGTGATTACGAGACGGGGATGGTTGACCCGTGTAGAATAAATTATTATTATTATACTGTTTGTTTATATTGTATTTTATATTATTAATAAATTCTTGTTTTATATTTTGTATTATAAATGGATATTATTTAATAGAATGGTCATTATCAATGTATATATATGTGTGTGTATTAGATAAGATATTAAGTACATCAAAATGATAATAATTCCATTTATCTTATATAATAAAATGTATCAAAAAACAGAAAAATGTAAGGATCAGCTGGGGCAAGGGTCCCCACTGGTCCGAGATGATATACCCAAACTGCCCCCACCCCACCTGGGCCAGGCCTGGTCCGGCCAGATCATAATCGGGGTGGATCAAATTGTCATTTTTAATTTTTACAGAGTTATATCTCATGTTTTAATTACTAAAATTTGAAACTTATATAAAATTATATTATTATTATACACATAACATTTACTTATTAATGTGGGTTGCATGGGTGTTACTATGTATCATAGTGTATAGAATGGCAAGAAATTGAGTGGACATAAAGTAATTAATGTGGACTTCCACTTTGTATGTCTTCCATGCCAAGTGATATTTGGTGTTGTTAAGAAACATGTCATGTAAGGTTGGGATTTAAAGGATCTATATTTTGTGAAAATTACATTTCCATTTTTTTTTTTGCTTTTTTTTAAATACGAGTTTTGTTGGCGTTTAGAAATTGTTTCACATAACACATTGATGATTATCATTACATTCAAATTTTTCTTCCTTTTTTAGGCGACACATCATGTAATTGAAGTTTTAAAAGTTTGAAAAGCCTAGTAGAATTGAGAAAGTGATGTTGAGAAGAGAAACCCAACTCTAAAAGCGATGTTTCTAGTGGCATTTTGAAGCAATAGCAAGTAAACGAGAAATAAATACATCCCCCTTCTTTCTTACGATATTTAGAAATAATGTCTTTTAATTTAATAATTTTTTTTGAAACTAAATTAATAATAATTTTTCATTATCACCAAAAGTAACTATTATTAATCACATATATGTAGTATAAAAATTGATACTGGTGTTAATGAGCCCTTTTTCATCTCACTTAAGTCAATTTACACTTTTTACCATTTCACATGCATGGTAAAAATTTAATTTACCATTTTTCTTCCCCTTTCTACAAGAACATATATAGGGCAATAAACTATATTTAAAGAAGAAAAAGGGGCAGTTTTACTTTTTTCACCCTATAAATAATATTTGATGGGTTTCAAAAATGGGGACCACAAAATAGTTAAAACAGTTTTTTTTCTTTTTCCGAAAATTTGTTTCCTGACAAAAACTGTAACTAATTTATCACCAACCATGAGACATTATTAGAACATGAGGAAAAATTAGTAAAAATGAATTAGTTGCCGGGTTAAAGAAGCAATGCATAGAAATAGTAATAAAAAAAGATAATTCAAAATAAAATTCAAAAGAAAAATCACTTTTAATGCACTTAAGTTAAAATCTCATTTAATTTCTCCTATATGAAAATGTAGCTCCAACTGTATATAATTGAGGGAGAATTATCAGAAAAGGACATTCTAGCGTCACATTGAAATATGACTTGTAACTAAGAGTTAGTAATTTTAATCTTAATTGAATTCCTAATGCAAATAAAAATTAGGTATAATTACAAAAACACCCATGACGTTTGGGCTAATTACAAAAAAAAAAAAAAGATGCAAGATGATTCAAAATTACACTCAAAAAAAAAACTCAGTTTCATTCAGTCTTAAATTTGCATGATGATGCAATTCTCAAGGGGTTTTATGTAATAATCCCTAAAAATTACTCAATTTCTCAACAAGATAGTAGCAAATTATGTAATTATATAACAAGGTGATGATTAATTAATTACCGCTTGTTGAGCTCCGGTGAGATATATGGCCAAAGAGCATTCATTTTTTCCGGGACAAAGCGCCGCCAATGTGACGTCGGTGATGGCCGGAACCACCATGAAGTTGGCGAAGCAATAGAGGAACACCGTCATGAAGAGGTGGCTCAGCCCAAAAACCTTCTCCATTGTGTGTGTGTGTGTGTGTGAAAGAACAAGAGAAGTTAGAGCCAAATGCTTATAAAGAAAAGGGCTTAAGGTACTCTCACTTATTTAAAGCAACTAAGGAACTTTGGTTCAAAGCACAAGAATGGTGTATGTGTAATTGTGTATATGCCCCCTTTTTATAATATTGGTCCTTTCAAATGTGCTTTGTCACAAATAAATACAAAAGAAAAAGGTAAAGAACAAAAGCATTAAATGGAAAATCAGAAAATTATTTCGAATGTTTTCGGAGGAAAAGCAACCAATCACAAGTACTAGTTTTGTCAATAAGGAAAAAGTTCAAAGTTGGGTGTGCTCATGCTTTACTTGCGAGTGAGTACTCTCTATACATAATCTTATCACACGTAGGAGCTTAGCCAAGCTCGATTATGTCTAGTTCAATTAATTTTTTTAGCCAAAATATATATATTTTTTATATTTTTTTTCACTTAGACAAAAATAGGATTAAATAAAAAAAATTGGGTTGGACCGAGAGGACCCCCTAAGTACGCCGCTGTATAAATTCACTATTTCATTTTCTGTTTAATTCAATTTCTATTTCCTCTTGGGGAATAGGATTTTAGTCCAGTGATTAAAAATTCACATGCTCCGACCAAATGTCTGGGATTATATTCCCGCCACACCTCTGCTCCTAGAATTTGTACACTACAAAAAATGTCATTATCATGAGGGATGGAGCCAAGCGTGGGTCAAGCGGGATGCACTCTCCTCGACTTTCATAATTTTTTAAAAAATAATACAAAATTTTCATATATAATTATAAATTTTAGGATTTTGCTCCCTTAATAAATTGAAAATGCCATTTTACCCACTATTTTCGTGAAAAAAATAAAAATTTTTGGCTCCGTCCCGAATAATAATATACCCACATTCATTCTAATTATTGAAATAGGAATGAAATAAAAGATATGGGCTTAATCTAGAGCGTGGGGTGGGAGTGGACACAAGTCAAAGAGTAACGAAAGTGCGACGTTGAAATGATGCGTAGCTTGTAAGTTGAGACAAGGCATAGAAATGAAGGAAAAGAAGCTTGTTTAGTGGGGAACCCTAATTCATCCAAATGTACAACATTTACTTACGCTTTAATGCGTACAAGCTTGAGCAACATGGTAATTTGCTTATGGAATTTGATGTGCACAAAAATTTACATTAAATAAATTTATATCTCTCACTTTATTTTTATTATTTTAAAATTTTATCTAAGATGGGTGCTGATGTTTTTTATAATTGTTATATTCCTTCGATGCCGACCAAGTATAAATAATATTGAGGTGAACATGATATCTCAAAAATAATATAAAATGGTTAGTGTAAGTAAAACATATCTCACTCATACAAAGAGGATGAAATATAATGCGTTGATGGAACTAATTGTCTCAAGGGCACATGCGAGTTGGTAAGTGGTAAGATGACAAGAGTGTGGTGTTCTAACTTTGCGAGTTCGAATCTGTGTAGTCATAGTTCTTTGCTGAAATATTGCAGGGGTTGTTTCTGGGTTCGTATCCCGTTGGTCCTCTCCTTTGCAGGGTTGCTACTCGTGCATATCATTCGATTTACATCCTGCCTGGTTAAGGGGCCTCTGGTTCAAGTGGGGGGATTTCTCTTCGAGAAAAACCTTTTAAAAGAAAAAATAAGAGTGATTTTACATCCTTCATGGCCTAGGAACGAGGATTCTGGGGCTATAGATGTTACCCAATTGGATACCACTCAACTCCCATGTGATTTTAGCATGTGTACTATTTTGATTTTTTTTTAAAAAAAAAAATATACATATATCATAAGATACATGTTAAAATCACAACGTATTTGGGTGGTGTCTTCTTGGGTATCATCTCATCACTCAAATTCTGAGGGCTACGTTCAAAGTCGGGAACCTCATACATAAAAAAATAAAGAGTGATTACTTGATTATTTTTCTTCAATAATTGTATTTTGTTACTAACACGACTAGGTTTTGAACTTTTTCTTTTTTAGCGCAAATCCTCGGAGATGATGGAGCTATGTGATTATCGAGCTCAAATACATGTCTGAATTTTATAAATGTCTTAATCACCGGGCTACCCAGCGATTCCCTTGTTTCGGAAATTGGACGTACCAAATGTATAACACACAGATAAAGTTACACACCAAATTCATTGCATAAGGGAAAAAACTAGACAGGGGAAAATAACTGCAGCGTCAACTCTCAAGAATCACCGGCTAGTAGTAATTGTTAATTACAGTAAAAATGATGAAACGCAAAAAGTAATGTCGCTGTGAGTAATGAGTATCTTGTGGCATTTCCCCTGCTTCTTTTGTCTGAGTTTTAAGTTACAGGCCTTCACCTTTGTGGAAAGCAAATACAGAGTTTCTGACTGGGTTATTATTGTTTAGAAATTGATTTTTAATTTTGATTTTTAATAATATTACAATAAAACTTTTTTTTTAAGTGGTTCTATTTAATGAGCACGAGTATTGTTCGGTTTAATTTAACTTAGTCTTCAGGTAGTTCAGTATAGAATACTTGATTTGTCATTTCCAATTTGAGGTGAATGAAAAATTAAAGCCAAAGAGTGAACCACTAAAAATAAGTGCAAATTGTTGAAATAGAAAATGGTGGGAGGTAAAATCTCATATTGAAAATTAGTATTGTTTAACACCAATTTTTTTTTTAATGATTAACACCACTTTTTAAGTTTAGATAATCCAAGTTTTATACTTGGTGGTAATGGAAAGCAATCGTTTTTCAATGGGGAGTCTGGTTTATTCCATTTTACACTTGAGTACTCCAGGTGCAAAAAACCATAGATTTGTTATGGATGTATAAGAATTCACAAACAATAACATAATACAACGTGTATTGTATGCAGAACTAAAGTAAATACTACACATGGTATATTTCTTCAGGAGTAGCATATAGAAGACCGGAAAAACCTACATCCTAATAAATTTGATCAAAAGCCTACACGCGATTGATCGGCCTAAGTTTGCTCTGTATAAACTTTATATTAGATATGTTTATCTATGTAAATAAGTTAAGATTTTAAGATAATAATATTAAATTCTCTGTTTCAAAAGGTTAGTTGTTATTTTTGCTTAGTTTTACCACACATGATTCAATTCGTTGTGTATTTGTTTTATTTCTTCTTGATGGAAAACCCCACCTTTCAGGTGGTAATGGATATACCACCCTCAAACTTAACGCAAAAATCTACAAACCCCTCTAGCCATATAAACTGCACTAGGCAAACCATGGTCCGTCACAATTTTCTGACCATTGAAAATACGCCAACTTCATCATTGGATTTAATTGATTCTCATCCCTGTACTTCATTCTTCACTTTTCATTCAGAAAATTATTAATCTTGAGATTCATCGTACTCCTACTTAATGTATTTTGTTAAACAATTAAAAAGATTCCATAAGTAGTACTGGGTGACAACAATAATTTAAAGACAGACTTGGGTTAGACCGTTTAACGGGTAGACGAATCCAACCTGACCTTTTTTGATATAATTTCTGACACATATGATATTTTTGTAATATTTCGGAGCAGTGCCATATGATCTCCGAAGTGATGACATTTTTGTAATATTCGGGGCATTTAAAATATTAGTATTTCCCTTGAAAAGTACTAATAGTACATCTGGAAAATATTAGTAGTACATCTGAAAAATATTAGTAATTTCCTTGAACAATATTTTTATTAGCCCTTCTGAATCTTTTGTCTCAAATGTATTAGTAATCCATCTAAAATGTATTAATTGTCCCTTGAAAAGTATTAGGCAGTGACTAATATTAGGCAACCCTCAAAAGTATTAGTTTTTCCTTGAAAAGTATTAGCAATCCCTTGGAAAAGTATTAGTAATCCCTGAAAAAAGTATTAGTAACCCCTTGAACAGTTTTTTTAGTAATCCTCACGAAATATATTGGTTTTTTCTCGCAAAAGTATTAGTATTCCACCTAAAACGTATTAATAATCTTATGTAAAAGTATTAGGTTTTTCGATTAAATGTATTTAGTATTTATCCTGAAAAAATAGTAATCCTCCCAAAAAATATTAGCAGCGACTATTGGATGTTGTTTTTGTGGTGTTAGTGGTTATGCGGGTCAATAGGTGGATTGACCACAGGCCGGGTTTTTGGATCCGTCTAACGAATTAGATAGTTAAACAGTCTAATAGAAGACTAATCCTAACTTAAAAGGATACTAATGCTTTTGACAATCATTTCCTTGCTATTATTCAGTTAAAACTTTCTCAATTTACATATAATTTTCCCGAACGATGATTATATATGAAATGAATTCTTGAAGTTAGGTACTTGCCTTTGTCATACTTCAAGATTTGTTAAATTTGTTGCACATTGATGGATGAAATTGTCTTAGGACTAAAACTTTGTCATATCAGCATGCCTCTAAAATAAAACTAGTGGTAATAGGCCAAATAAGTTTTTGTGAAAATTAAAAATAGCCATGTTTTTTTAAAAATATATTAAATTTTAGTTATTTTGATTAAAAGTGACGACCATACCCTTTGTGAATTTTCTAATAACGCACATGGTCATTTTTTACGCGGTACATAACTCGGTGTACTAGTGCCCATAAATGATAAAAGGGCAAAATGGACATTTGAACTCAAAAATGGCTTAAACCATGTTTTCGGAAAACATGACTAAAAAACATTCTTGCTATGGAGATAAGACCAAAAATTCGAGGGACTCACTAAAAGATTGACTTGCTAATGAGCCATATTTCTTAAAACATATACAAAATTGAGAACTTTTTATTTTATGTTGGGGACAAAAACGGTATTTCGTAATTTAATTAAATATAATTCAGTTTATATTGTTGTTTATTTAATATTAATTGTCCAATGGGCTCTTGATAATTAAATCGGCCCAAAGGAGTCCCGGTTTGGCCCAAACGGTCGTTTTCTCCTACATGGACTGACCCATAGGCCGATCTCTCCTACACGGCCCACGGGGCCCATGTCTCAGGTATAAAATACATCTCCTATTCATTGTAAGTAATTAACTTATAATTAATTATTCTCCTATGCATTCATGATTGAGCGTCGGAGGAGCTTTCCCAGGACAACCCCCGGGATCCTCTAATGTTTGCGCGTGTGTGCAGGTAAGTTCTCAATCAAATGAGTTAGTTGTTCCAAGTGCAGAAGACGAGAAGACGGAATCCTTGAGAAGAGGACAAACTCGAAGACTTCTCTCGAGAAGATAATTTTGGTCAACTCAGTTGACTTGGGTGATCTGCTAAAAAAACATCATCATCTTATATGGCATTTCATGAGCAAATAATAATGTATATGGGCCACTTTTCTGAAATATCCTTAAGGTTGAACCATAGGTGGTTGGGCCTTTGGTATTTCGTTATTGTACTTTCAATATTTTAAATCGGACCCTTTATACCATCTAATAAAACGTGGGCTATTATTCTAATCTAAAGGTGAAGAAGAATCTATTTTTCCCCCCCAAAAAAAAAAGAAAAAAGAAAAAAGATCCAGCACCATTGTGCTGAACAGTATTAAAGCATAAAAGCAACCAGGTGGGCTTAGCGGCCATGACCACCACCACAAAGATTGTGGGATGGAGGTCGGGGTTCAAATCCCCGCCCCATCAAATGTTTGTGGGGTGGAGGTCGGGGTTCCTATCCCTCTCCATCAAATTGCTCCCAGGGCATATACGGTGGTGAAGATTTGGTGGGAACTCATCTTGAATAGCATCCGTGTGGGTTCGATTCGGGAGAGATCGTTATTAGTAGATTGGGGGTCGAACATAATTTGTTCTCTTTACCTGGGGAGGATCACGGTTGTACGTCGTGACTTCGTCGTAACACCGCCATGCGTGCACATCCATCCGCGGTTTACCTTGGCGGTAGCAATGAGGAGCCGGAGTGTTGTCTCGAGTAGTCGGCGTAAGTTCTGGCGCAGGAAGGCGAGTTATCAAAAAAAAAAAAAAAAAAAAGCATTAAGAAACTGACAAAATAATTAAATTAAGAAAATAAAAAGCACATGTTGGTCTTTGGGCTAATGGCGCCTAAAAAATCAAGCAATAAAAATATCGGCTAATCGAATAGTAATCGAAATGATTAAAACACCTATGCCTGGATTGGAGATTTGGGGTTCGAGTCCCACTACTCATTCCCTTTAAGGATATGTACTAGCTCTTGAAAAAAATTACACGCCAACTTAAAAACATATAAAATAAACAAGCTTGCAAAGTTGGGCTATGATCCAGACTTTAAAGCCCAATTGCTGCACCTGGTTTGAAGGTTGCATATTTTTCTTTGGAATTGGTGGAAGCCCATAAGGAGATTTTTGGACTTTGAAAATTTATTTTAATTTTTAAATTCATTAAGTATATATTTAAAAGAGTTTATTTTATTATTTATTTTTAAAATTAAGATGAAATATAAAATAAAAGGCTACATTGTCATTTATTCCTGTATTTATAGGAGGTAGACAGTAATAGTCCTCCAAAAATTACGATATGTAAAATGTTCCATAATTTTTAAAAAAACTCTCAATTATAGTGGTTTGGTAACTATAAATTGGAAACATTTACCAAAAATATCCAAGCGCCCACATTTTTGGCAAACCACTAATATGGAAATTATTTTCGTTTATTTGGACATTCTCGAAGTGGATTTTTCTTTGTAAGTTTTTGTATCAATCAACATGGCAATTTACTTTGGAGGATATCTAGTAAAACAAATTAGTTGTCGCATCAACAAGTTTGGCCCAAAATGTATGTTGGGTATATTGAAGAATTTGTTGTTTAGCTAGTATTATTTTAGTAAAACACGATTTTGAGTGTTGGCACTTTTCTATAAATAGGGACTTCTTTGTATTAGCTGACAGATGGCTTTATAATAAAATTCGGCTATTTCTCTCCCATATGAGTTGGTTAGCATGCGTTTCTTCATGGTATCAGAGCGAGGTTGAATTTTTTCCCGCCATGGCTCGGAATGTGATTGTAGTTGGTGCTCATCTTCCTTAATTCATGGCAAACACAAAACACATGCTCAATTTTGCGAATCAGGTTATCATTCGTGAAGACGATCCATATCAGCTCCATGGATCGGATCATCCCGGTTTGATTCTGGTTTTGAACACCTTAACTGGAAATAATTTCCTTTCATGGAGTAGATCGATGATGATAACATTGGTTGCTAAGGCTAAACTAGGCTTTATTGATGGAAAAATTGAAGTTCTGGCGAAGGATTCTCCTGAATTTGATCATTGGAAGAAGGTCGATTGTATGGTAGTGAGTTGGATTTTAAATATGATATCTCGCGATATCGTTGATGCTTTTCTATATGCGGATTCGGCGCGTACTCTTTTGGAGGATATAGTGCAACGTTTTGGTGAATCGAATGGTCCTATGATATATCAAATCCAAAAGGAGATCGCCACAGCTAGTCAAGGTAACTTGTCTATTGTTGTTTATTTCACTAAACTCAAGCGTCTTTGTGATGAGTATAGTTGCTTGATTCCAAAATCAGTCTGCACATGTGGCAATGGCAAGGTTTCAGCTGAAAATGTGATGAATACTAGGTTAATGCAGTTTCTCATGGGATTGAATGATTCGTATGAGCATGTGCGCAACCAGATCCTTCTAATGGATCCTTTACCTTCCGTTAACAAAGCTTAGTCAATGGTGCTTCGCATTGAAAAGAGTGATCCGCGTATGTTGCTTTTCTAAATGCATCGGAGGATGTGGTTATGTCTACTCACACTTCGGGATGATCTAACTTTGGTAATAGCAGGGGAAGAGGTTTTCATACTGGTCGAGGCAGAGGATGAGGTCCTCATCGGAGGACTAATGAGGAAAAGACGAAGTTACTTGTGAGCATTGTCGAATTTCTGTCCATGAAATACAAGAGTGTTTTTAATTGCATGGGTATCCTGACTAGTACAAGACTTATAGGGGAAAAAGAGGTCGATCTATGGCTAATATAGTGGATGCAGGCTGTCCTTCTAATCCTAAGGTGGATACATGTGAGACAGGGAAGGAGCTTGGGGTTCCAGACCTCTTTGGTGTCATACTGAGAGAAATTGCTAAGTATTTGGCATCACAGTTGCCTGCTGGAAATTTAAGGACTGATGACAATTCCATGCAATTTGCGTACTGTGTTAAGTATGCAGGTATACGTACTTTTCCACATCATATTATGCTTTGTCTAGCTTTGAGGATGTCAAAGAAGATTCGTGGATACTCGAGCCAGTAAACATATGTGTGCAAATAAATAATCCTCATCTAATCTCACTGCTCTCATACATCCTGTTTCTTTCTTTTTACCTAATGGTTCCACTGTGCTTGTCACTCACATAGGACATGTGGTACTGTCAAATACACTCACATTCAAAGATGTACTCTATGTACATTCTTTCAAATACAATCTTCTTTTTGTCTCTCAGCTTGCTCAATCTTCTAACCTCAAGTGTGATTTTTTATCCTTCCTATTGTCTTCTACATGACATTCGAACTGACAAGGTGCTAGGCATGGGGAAGGCTAGTGGCAGGCTTTATATTCTTCCTTGTACTCCCATTTCTTGTCATTCTTCATATCTTCTTTGTAACTCTGCTATTGTTGATTGACATGTTAAGCTAGGACATGCTTCTGGAACTATTCTTGAGCACTTAGATTTTATTCAATCTACCTGTATTGATGTTGATAGAACTTTTTTTAAGAACTGTGAAGTTTGTCATCGAGCAAAACAATCCAGACTTTCTTTTCCTTTAAGCGATTCATATGCCTCGGATATTTTTGATTTAATCCATGTTGATATTTGGGGGCCTTACTCTGGGAACAATTATTATAAATCACATTATATTTTGACTGTGGTAGATGATTATAGTAGAGCCACATGGATTTATCTTATGCACCACAAGAGTCAAGTTCCAAAATTCTTGGCATTGTTTATTACAATGGTCCATACTCAGTTTGGGAAGAAGGTTAAAGGATTGATGAGTGATCATGGAAGTGAATTTTTGGGCATTGAATGTCAAAATCTGTTGCATACTCATGGAATATTGCATCAAAAATCCTGCACTTATACACCCCAACAAAATGGGGTTGTTGAGAGGAATCATAGGCATTTTCTTGATATTGCTAGGGCCTTGATGTATCATTCTCATGTGCCTTCTAGATTTTGGATTTTCTCTATTCTCATTACAGCCTATATCATAAACTGGTTGCCTACTAGAGTGTTGGATTGGAGGACCCCTTATGAGATTTTGTATGGGATGAAGCCTGATTATTCCAGAATGAGACCTTTTGGATGTTTCACATATGCATCCAATCTTAGTCCCCATAAGGACAAGTTTGCTACAAGGGCTCACAAATGTGTTTTCTTAGGCTATGCCACTAGTAAGAAAGGTTTTAGAGTTTTTAATCTTGAGACTAACACTATTCAAGTCTCTAGAGATGTTCATTTTGTTGAGGATCATTTTTCGTTCCATCTCATTAAATCTTCTGCTCATAATTCCATTCTTCTGTTCAATATTCCCTTTGATGAGTCAGTTCCTTCTACAGTTCCTAATCCTCCCTCAGCTTCTTTAGATCTCCATGCTTCACCACCTATCGATTCAGATTCTCAACTTCCTACTTCTGCACTTCTTCGTAGAAGTACCAGACCTCATCATCCTCTTGTCTGGTGTCAAGATTTTGTTACTAATGCCACTATGCATTCAGTGCCCCATGCAGCAACCACCTTGTCAAGTTCTTCTACTTCAGGTAACTTGAATCCTGGTTCCACATTTCCATACACTATCTCTCCTTGTTTTGCTTAGCTATATATTTCTTTCCTTGCTAATGTTGATACATTGCAAGAACCTCATACATATGCTCAAGCTTGTAGTAAATCTGAATGGAGGAATGCTATCGGTTGCAAGTGGGTTTACAAGATTAAGATGAACTCTGATGGTAACATTGAATGATATTAAGCCCGATTGGTGGCTAAGGGATATGATAAGGTGTATGGTGATACATACCTGGATAGTTTTGCCCCAGTGGCAAAATTGGTTACAGTTCTGATGATAATTGCTTTAGCTACTAAGAAGCAGTGGTTGTTGAGTCAATTGGACATCAATAATGCTTTTTTGCATGGGTACCTTGATGAGAAAATTTACATGATTCCCCCCAAAGGTTATGTTAAGGCTTGTGCAAGGCAAATGTGTCATTTAAAGAAAAGCTTGTATGGGCTCAAACAGACTTCTCGCTAGTGGAATGCCGAATTTTGTAGCAAGTTGTTGGATTATGATTTTATGCAGTCAGAAAATGATCATTGTCTTTTCATTAGACAATCTACTGGGCATTTTCTTGCCTTGGTTGTCTATGTCGATGATGTATTGGTGACGGTTTCTAATCCTGCAGATATTTTCAGCATTGAAGAATTAATTGCGTGAGCTGTTTACAATTAAGGATTTGGGTAATGCTCGATATTTTTGGGGCTTGAAATAGCCAGGAGCACTGAGGGAACATATCTTAATCAAAGAAAATACATTTTTGATATGTTAAAGGATGTTGGGAAGTTAATTGTAGACCTGTCTCTACTCCCTTTCCGTAGGGACTGAAGTTGCAGGCTGAGCAAGGTGCACAATGGCAAATCCTGAAACTTACCGCAGACTATAGGGAGGATGTTGTACTTAAATCTCAGTAGGCCTGATGTGACTTATTGTGTGCAACAACTAAGTTAGTTTATAAATAATCCATACACTTCACACTGGGAAGCAGCTACACATGTGATGAGATACCTCAAAAGATGCCCTTCTAAAGACTTGTTCTACTTTGTTTCTGGTGGTTATGACTTCCAGACATATTGTGATGCTGACTGGGCAACATGTCTTGATACAAGAAAATCCTTGACTGGGTATTGTATTTTTTGGGGGGATGATTTAGTGTCTTGGAAGCCAAAGAAGAAAATGACTATTTCAAAATCCTCAGCAGAGGTTGAGTATCGCGCCATGAGTCAGACAGTCTGTGAGTTGCAATGGCTGTCCTACATTGCCACGGATCTTCAGTTACCCTCTACACTTCCTATCCCTTTATGGTGTGATAATCAAATGGCTCTCTACATCGTAGCTAATCCCGTTTTCCATGAACAGAGGAAATATTTGGAGATCGATTGCCATCTCGTTCGAAATTAGTATAAAGCTGGATTTATTTTACCGCAAAAAATTTGTCCTAAAGCTTTCAGATGTGCTTACAAAATCACTTGGTGCTCGATAATTTGGTGTTCTCTTGTCCCACTTGAGGGGGGGCTGTTGGATATATTGAAGAGTTGCTATTTAGTTAGTATTACTTTTAGTAAAACACGATTTTCAGTGTTGGCACTTTTCTATAAATAGGGACTTCATTGTATTAGTTTACAGATGGCTTTATAATAAAATTAAGATATTTTCTCTCCCATATGAGTTGGTTATCATGCGTTTCTTCAATGTGTAGGATTAGTGTGAGTTTTGCATATATTTTGGGCACTATTGTGGATATAATAGGTGGATAAACATACATTAACTCAGTAAAATGGGTCGTGTTCTCTCATTGTGGAAAAGATATTACGCTTTGCTCATTTTGCAGGAATTAAACAATATTTTGAGTACTTTTGTGGCAAATCGGAGCATTGCAGTAAAAGACCATCAAGAATCGAGCGAATACACGAAGTTTGGAGCTAAACTGAGAAGAGATCAGATGAATCGGGCAAGAAATGGCCATGCATGGGCAGCCCGTACGAATATGCATGACCCATGCGTGTGCAGGGCAGCAGGACTGAGCCTTCGCAGGGACACACAGCTGGTCGTGCTTGTACGCACGGCCCGTACGTCAATTCCAGAGAAGACCAAAACATACGGCTTGATGCACGGGCAGGTCATGCGTAAGCGCACGGCCCGTGCGTCTGTGCGGGAATGTTAGAATCTGACAGCACTACCTTAGATTTTCCAAAAAGGTATAAAAAGATAATGGAGGCGGACATTTGAGCGAAGGCTGATATTGGACCATAGAAAGAGAGCAAAAAACACCCTTCCACAAGGAGGAATCAACAAGAAGATCGAGGTCACATTCACGCTTGAGGATTGAAGATAAATCGAGAGATTGTCGATATCCATGAGTTTTTCTCACTCTTTTGTATCTTTATTTTCGTTTAGTTTGATATGAACATGAACATTTTGTCTATGAGTTGTTTATACTCCATGTTTGGCTAAAAATCTTGTGATTCACGTGTTTGGGATTAGATTACTTGACTCTTGTTGCATGTTTAATCTTAATTGAAGTTATTATTTTGAAGCCTATTTGAGTACTTTGCTTTAATTCTTGTTTTATCACTTGCCCAATGGTTTAACATGTTTGATGTAATGATTCATAATTCGAGAGATGAGTTTCAATACTAGGGCTTGATTACTTGACATGAATATTTGCATAATTGAGAAGTTTGTGAATATTTGTGAGGACAGTTGATCTTTTGTGCCTTTGGGAGTTGTTTATCTTATGTTGAGTAGAGATGCTAGCATATATATTACAATCGACGTGTTTATTGTGTCTCGAGAGAAAGGATAAATTACCTTTGTGATCGTCTTATAGGGAAGATAGATAATGACTTTGGTTTTGATTAGTCGGACAACAAGAAAGGTATCAATTGAAACCATAACTCGGGAATCCATTCATTCACTTGATCTTTCATTCATAACTCTTTTCTTTGTTCTTTTATGGTAAAATACTTTCTTAGCCTTACAAAACAATCATCTCAATTTGATAGTCAAAATAAAAATAGTGCTATAACAATCTCAATAATTAGTACATTGATTTATTAGTCTCTGTGGATACGACCTTACTTACCCTATCTATTAACTACGCCGATCACTTGCGGTGAAGCTAAAAATAAGGCAAACAGTAGATATGTGGGTTTTTTTGGAAAAGAATTTCAATTTCTGGTGATTGATGTGTGTAAAATATACGTGCATTTTGGGGCTTAAAATGATATATAATTGATGCATTTGCACGCATATTTACTATGTTTTTACTTGGTTTCCTTAAAAGGACATTGATGGCTCAAAAGCTACTCTAGAAAACCATAGGCAAGTGCACCTATCGTTTTGTAGTATAGATTATTGAGTATCGAGTGTCATTCCCACGAGGATTATAAGTACTAATAATTACCGTCTTTTTGTTATCTAATCTAGTAATTTTCAGAGTTTTGTTTGTTAAAATGGAAAATGAAAAATAGAGAATTTAAGATAATTGCAACTTACAAAAAGAAATCAAATAAAAATAGATTGTAGAATGAGAAATCAAGAGATAGAAATGTGTTGAATGTAAATCCCTCTAGAATGTTTTTGTGATTCAATCAAGATGAAAATACAACCATAAGCCCTTAAGCAAAAACCAACCTCTTTTAATAAAATCTCATGTTATGTGGACCGTAGAAATTCCCGATTTAAGTTAAACCCTTTCTCAAGGCGAAAAACTCCTAATCTCAAGTTGATTAACTGAAATCTCTTTCTAGTTAAATCCCCCAAAATTGCATTATAACGATTTATGAATTCCCATATTAGGTTTGACCCTAATTCAGAAGATTTATGTCGTCCTATATCTAGGATTGCATGCAACTCTTTTCACTTATATAGGTTCTTTCCCACCATAAATCTCTCGATTATCCGATGAGAATAAATATCAAATTAATATACTAAAATATCAACTTGAATGAAATAAACATGATATAAGTGAATCACACAAGACATGAGAATTTTATTAAAAACATACAAACCTTAATCACAAATCCATTCTAGAGTTCATTACATTCAAACACTAGTAGTTTAGCTACTCATGATTTTGACAAAAGAATAAATTACATAAGAAGATTTAAGTGTTGTAAACATGGTGTACTTATCGTTCTCAAAATCTCAATGACTTCTTCCTTTGATAGATGATGTTGATCCAAGCCTTCTTCTCCAATGTTGCTACAAGCTTACTCCTCCAAGACCTCTTGATCCCAATTCCGCTCAAAATGTTAAACACAATGAATCTCTATATGAATGAATATTACATGAATAATTTTCCAACTCAAACTCTTGGCTTTTATAAGCACCATCTTGTGAAATACCATATTAACAAATGCCCCATTTCCATGCTTGTTAGTTGAATCATTGTGTGCACATTCATGGTTGAGTTGGTTGAATCATTGTATACACATGATCATACTTCACTTCCATTGGTTGAGTTGGTTGAATCATTGTGTCCACATGACAATTGAGGGGGTAATTGAGTTTTGGTGCAGCAAGATGAGGTGTGAAAGCTGCTCAAAGGTTGTCAAAAAGCAAAAGTCTCCATTATTTCCGCCAAAAAGAAGAAAATTTGTTGAGTGGAGAGAAAAACACGGCCGTGTTCGTCAAATTTGACGAACACGGCGTGTTTATAAACACGGCCAGGCCGTGTTTTCTTCGCAAAAATGGGATTTTCTACGGTGTGTGCTTTTAAACACGGTTTGGGCGTGTTTTGCTTTGCGTGTGGAAACACGGCCGTGCTTTAAGCACGGCCCGGCGTGTTTTTCTGTTTTTCTTGTTTTTCTTCCTTTTGAAGCATGGCCATGTTTTCCAACACACTAGGGGTGTGTTTTGCACGAGATTGAGTCTTCTTGCCTTCTTTTAGACTTTGTTTCTGTTCGTATTTTCATACGAAATCATACGAATTTGCTTCAAATCCTTACCTTCATCATTCAAAACAAGCCAATGTGATTTTTCTTGATTTTATTGATTAATGAACTAAAAAGTTAGAAAAATTATCTAAAAAAGGTTTAAGAAAATGTGAACAAAAATGCACTTATCAAACCGCCTCCAACTTGGAAATTTTGCTTGTCCTCAAGCAATTTTTAAAACAAAGAGTGGAGTTGAAAACAAAAATGAGGTATCTATTTTCACAATTTTGACATATTTGAAGTAAATCACTAACCTTTTTATTCCCGATTGAGCCAATCGATTCGTTCTTCCAAGTCAACCAATTTGTTAAAAAGAGGGTGAATTCAGTAAATGGAATCGTTTAGTCATCACAGGAATTGTTAATCATTCGCTTAGACCAAATATAAGAATGTAATGATAAAAGGAGATGTTCAAAAACTCGGTTTTTTTTTTAGTGCATATAATTATAAATTAGGACATTTTTTTGAGGTAAACTTCCACTAGGTTTAAATTTTGAATGCTTTCCAAAAACTCCTAGGGTGGTTTCCCATACTCATATTTGTGCTGCCGTTTTACGTAAAAGACAAACATGGGGCTCATGAATGCTCCTAGTTACTAAGCAGCAACAAACAGAGGAGTATAACCTCGATTTGTCCTTTTATATATATATATATATATATATATATATATATATATATTTTTCGTTTTTTTTAACCCGAATAATGATTTCTCCAACGATCATGACACAAAGTATTTAAATTTAAGCAAAGTCCAAACTATTTTCATGACATTAAACTCTTTTGGCCGAATTCATCCTTTTACTAGAGTCACACGGTTTTTAGAACATTTTGGCGATTTGAGTTCAAAAAGATGACTTTTTCGGGGGAAAAATTGGTTAAAACAAATTCACAAACAACTTATCGAATTGTAAAAAGAAATATCTCATGTTTATTTGCAAGAGATTTAAAAGTGCATAAAAAAAATAAAAATAAAACATCCACACAAATTAATTAAAACGCAATCCCACACAAAACTAAAAAAAAAAAGTAAAAATTATCCAAATATGCTGATAAATCTCACCACCTCCAACTTCAAGGGTCACATTGTCCCTAATGTGAAGAAGGAGATGTGATACAGTCTAGATTAGAAAGCGTAAAAAAATTGAAACAAGAAAAAATACGACCTTCATTGTGGTGGTGGGAAATGTCCTTGCGAAATATGCCATTGTTGGATACGATCCATCATGGCAAAATAGGACTGCTGTTGGTCATATTGTTGTTGTTGCTGTTGTTGAAGATTCATGAAGAATTGTTGTTGTCGTTCTTCAATTCGAGCGTAATGTTCGTCATCATTTCCCATGGCGATCCAATAAAGCTCGCTGCTCCATTTGCTCAAGCGAATGGCGTGGAGAAAGAGATCTAGTATCATCCATGGGGTTGATGGTTGCCTTGGTGGTTGCCTTGGTGGTTGTGGCCGAGGAGCATCAATATCTGTTCCTCACTTTGATAGGCATCGTGTTTTCCGGTGGCGGTGCGGGTAGTCGGAATGCATCCGGTTATCACCTTGCGGATACATCATCTTCCAATTGTCCGGTCCCGAACCGTCGCGAAGGATCCGTCGGTGGATGTGTGTAGTCGTATTTTTGAACCTTAAAACATAACCCATCCCGCTCCGTTGAATCATTCCCATAGCACAATACAAGATTCAAAGTCGATCCGGGTTGGTCCCCGGGCTTGCTCAAGTCCTGCGAGGTTATAACCATAATGGATGGCAATAGGAGTAATAAGGCCACCAATGACGATTTTACCTCGGTTTTTCTTGCTCACTTTGAGAAAATGCTTGGCGAGATAAGAACCCGTGTCAACCAAAGAAGAATTCACCATTGACCATAGAAAATACAACTCATCAAGTCGGACGACTCCTTCGCTTTCGCCCCGGCCAAATAGTGTACTCGAGAGCACCCGATGGATATAACGGAAGCAAGGATTGACAATGCATGAGGATTTTGATGAAGAAGGATTATATTCCAACTCATGCGTAATTGCTTGCCAAAATTGTCGATCACGGAACCCCAATGGCTTTATACGCAACCCATTTGTGGGTAAATCATAGATAGAATTAAATTCTGCCAATGTGAGTTGGTGATCATTGTTGAAGAGCCGAAATGTGATTCGTCCTTCTTCAGCGTGTCGGCCAAGTAATCTCCGCGTCATAGGAACTCAGAAATTCTAATGTGAGACGGATGTAGGTAGGTGTGGCTAGATTCATGAAATAGCCCCACCCAAGTTGATTGAACATCCAATCCACATCTGTACGCAGCCCGAGCCCATCCAAGGTAGGGTTATCCGAAAATCATGTGTTAATGATGTGACGTTGGGCCAGACGATGATATTGAGCTTCATGATCATTATCTCGGAAAGATATACCAAACGGGTTGGTAGGGACGGTGGGTCAGTACCAGTGGCTCGGCAACCACCGTGTGTGGGGGCCGCGGAGGATGAAGCATCACCGGTACGTCCGCGTTTCGTCCTGGGATTCCTATGTCAATATAAACTTACACCATTTTAAGAGACATAGATAGTATCCCAAACATGGAAAGGCATCAATTTACTCAAAACTCCACCATATCAACATTTTTATTCAACAAGAATCCATTTTCACAAGCTATACACCCCATTTGCAACAATGATTTAACAACATCCATTTTTTCAACAACATTTCAATAATAGCAATTCAATCAAAAACAGAGATATCTCAACAACAATTTAGGAACATTAATCATATGACTCCAAGTCTAACTCTTCAAATCAAGAACAAATGACCAATTCCTCAATTTAGCAAGATAAAAACATCACAAGAATAATTTCTCATAATTACCACAAGAACTAAAAAATTACCACAAACAAACTCAATTAAACTCACAAAAATTCACAAGAAATATGTCATAAAAAGAAATTCATGATTTTACCATTAATATCAACTATCCAAATTTTAATTACCCTACCATTCAATTTTTAGGGTATGAAAAATTGGCAATACAAATTCATGAATTTGCTAACTACAACATAGGATAATCTTCACAACAACACACAAATATACCAATTCAAACAAATCAAAATTCGAAATTGAAAGGAAAAGAAGAGAGGAGAAGAACAACACATACCTTGAAGACATTGTGAGGAGGAAGAGATGAGAGCCTTGTGATGTGAAAGTGTGTGGTGTGGGTGAAGATTTTGGAAGAAAAGAGAAAGAAATTGGTGATTTTGGGGTAGGGTTTGAGAAAAGGGGAGAAAGGAAGAAGAAGAGGGGTTTGGGGAAGAAATTAGGGTCAAAAATCGGACCCCTGTTTTTGAATGTCTACCAACACACGGCCAGTGCTTTCAAAAGCACGGCCAGCCATGTTCGATGCGTGTTTCAGCGTTATTTGTTTTTTTTTTCGATTTAAAACACGGGCGTGTTATTAAACACGCCCATGCCGTGTTTTGTACAAATTTTGACCCAAAATATTATATATTTTTTTTTATTGAATTAAAACACGGGCGTGTTTAAAAAACACGCCCTGGCCGTGTTTTCTGCGTGATCTGCCAACATGGCCTGAGTTGAAGAACACGGCCAAGGTGTGTTCGTCAATTGATTGATGAACACGGCCGTGGTGGATAAACATGGCTAGGCCGTGTTTTTAAATTTTTTTTTTTCACAAAATACCGGGTTGCCTCCCGGATAGCGCTTCGTTAACGTCGTATAGCTGGACCTGTTTTACCTCTACTCGTGTGGTGTATTTTGAGGGTCGTCAAGACGGATGGAATCTCAATAACTATCATCGATGGTGCCCCCAAAATAAAGCTTTAGATGATGTCCGTTCACCTTGAATGTTCCCATTTCCTTGTGCGTGATTTCAATAGTCCCGTAAGGGAACACTTGAGTAACAGTGAATGGGCCGGACCACCGGGATTTTAATTTACCTGGGAATAGTCGGAGTCGGGAATTGAAGAGTAACACTTGATCACCAGGTTGAAATTCTCTTGTTTGCCTAATGCGTTTGTCATGCCATTGCTTTGTTCGTTCTTTGTAAATTCTCGAGTTCTCGTATCGAATTTCGCCATTCTTCAAGTTCGTTAATTTGCAATAAACGGTTATCTCCTCGCACTTGACAAATCATAATTAAGCATTTTAATAGCCCAAAAGGCCTTGTGTTCAAGCTCAACCGGAAATGACACCCCCTTACCATAAACGAGTCGGTATGGAGTAGTCCCTATTGGCGTTTTGAAAGCGTTCTATAAGCCCAAAGGGCATCGTCGAGTTGAGGGACCAATCCTTGCGAGAGTGTCCAACCGTTTTTTCCAAAATTCTTTTTAATTCGCGGTTGGACACTTCAACTTGACCACTAGTTTGAGGTGATAGGCGGTGGCGACTCGGTGTGTGACACCATATCGTTTTAACACTTTGTCAAATTGACTATTACAAAAGTGAGTGCCTCTATCACTAATGATGGCTCGTGGAGTACCAAATCGGGTAAAAAGTTTTTTGAGAAAATGTACCACTACTCGGGCATCATTTTTAGGCAAGGCTTGAGCCTCTACCCATTTAGACACGTAGTCAACGGCTACCAAAATGTATTTATTGCCAAAAGACGCAGGAAATGGTCCCATAAAATCAATACCCCAAACATCAAAAATTTCGCAAACAAGAATACCGTTTTGGGGCATTTCATTTTTTCGAGAAATATTTCCTACTTGTTGACAATTATCATAAGTTTCAACATACCGTTTTGCGTCTTGAAAAAGTGTAGGCCAATAAAAACCCGACTCAAGGACCTTTCGTGCCGTGGTATTCGCTTGATAGTGCCCACCGGTGGGTCCTTTGTGACAATGATTCAAAATGGAGATTGTTTCAGGAAATGCGACACATCTTCGTATGATTTGATCCGCACAAATTCGGAAGAGGTGGGGATCGTCCCAAATATAGTGTTTGAGGTCCGAAAAGAATTTCTTCTTTTGTTGATGGGTCAGCCCTTTCGGTAGAACTTTTCCTGCAAGATAATTAGCAAAATCTGCAAACCAAGGATTATCAATTGAAATTGAGTTCAAGAAAAAGAGTTGCTCATCCGGGAAAGAATCTTTGATATGTCCTTTGTGTTGCTTGTCGGTGTCGGAGTGCTCAAGCCTTGCACAGTGATCGGCAAAGAAGATTTTCGGCACCCGTTTATCTTTGATTTCCACATCAAATTCTTGGAGTAAGAGTACCCATCGAATTAGTCGTGGTTTTGCATCATTTTTGTCAAGCAAATAACGTAAAAAGCGAGTGGTCCGTATAGACAATGACTTTGGATAGGATCAAATATGAGCGAAATTTGTCAAATGCGAAAACTACCGCAAGTAACTCTTTTTCTCGTAGTCGTATAATTGGGTGACCGAGATTGAGTTTTGCTTGCGTAGTAAATTGGTCGAAATGCTTATCTCTTCGTTGCCCAAGCACCGCACCTACCGCATAATCGCATCACACATGAGTTCGAATGGTTGAGACCAATCCGGAGCTACCATAATGGGAGAAGTGGTGAGTTTTTCTTTCAAAGTATTGAATGCTTGAAGGCATTCATCATTGATATGAAAGACCGCATCCTTCTCCAAGAGGCGAGTGAGTGGTCGGGCAATTTTTGAAAAATCTTTGATGAATTGCCTATAGAACCCGGCATGCCCCAAAAGCTTCGATTGCCTTCACCGAAGTGGGCGGAGGCAATTTGGAAATTGTCTCAACCTTCGCCTTGTCAACTTCAATGCCCTTGCAAGAAATTTTATGTCCCAAAACAATACCTTCTTGTACCATGAAATGACATTTTTCCCAGTTAAGAACCAGGTTAGTTTCTTCACAACGAATGAGGACTTTTTTAAGATTTGCAAGACAAAGATCAAATGAGTCCCCAAAAAACCGAAGTCATCCATGAAGACTTCCATGATATCTTCTACAAGTTCGTCGAAGATAGCAAGCATGCACCTTTGAAAAGTTGCGGTGCATTGCACAATCCGAAAGGCATGCGGCGATAGGCAAAAAGTACCGTAGGGGCAAGTGAAAGTGGTCTTTTCTTGGTCCTCCGGTCTTTATCGAGATCTGAAAATAACCTGACATGCCATCAAAGAAACAATAATACAAGTGACCGGATAATCTTTCAAGCATTTGATCAATAAAAGGTAAAGGAAAATGGTCCTTGCGAGTAGCATCATTGAGTCGTCGAATCGATGCAAACTCGCCAACCTTATTCACCGTCCGCATTGGAATAAGTTCATTCTTTTCATTTGGTACCACCGCATCCCACTTTCTTTGGAACCACTTGAATCGACTCACCCAATTATCGCCGAAATTGGATAGATGAGCCCAAAGATCAAGTAATTTGATTACCTCCGCCTTGACTACCTCTTTCATGTTTGGATTTAAACGACGTGTGGTAGAACAACCGGCTTGAAATTTTCCTCCATCAGAATTTTGTGAGTGCAAAAGGAAGGATTTATCCCTTGAATATCGGAGATTTTCCAAGCGATGGCCTTTTATGTTCCCCGTAATATTGCCAACAATCTATCCTTTTGATGAGAAGATAAATTGGAGGAAATAATTACGGGAAGTTTGGCGTTCTCGGCTAGAAATGCATATTCCAAGTGTTCGGGTAACTCCTTCAGCTCCAACAGTGGTGGATCCTTAATGGATGGTTTGATATGCCCCACCTGTGAGTTTTCAATTTTTTCGAACTCTTTCTGTCGTTCTGTTGGTTTGTTTTTCTCCAATGCGAGTACAAATTCCCTAAGAAAGGGGTTTTCATCTGATATACCTGCACTTTGAACAATACAAGTCTCCAAGAATTCGTTAGAAATCATGCTTGGTAGAGAATTTGTTATCTCCATATCGAAAAGATCAATAGCAAAACAAGAGTCATCTTTATCTATCGTATTTTTCATTGATGTAGCGATTTTAAAAATGACTTGTTCATCTTCGACTCTTAAAATTAGTTTTCCATCATGCACGTCAATGATTGCCTTAGCAGTAGCTAAAAATGGACGCCCTAGGATCAAGGGAACTTCGACATCTGTATGCATATCAAGAATTACAAAATCGACGAAATATAAACTTATCGACTTTGACCAAAACATCTTCAACAATGCCTCTAGGATACTTAATAGATCTCATCACCTAATTGCGGCTCATCCTAGTTGGTTTTGGCTCCCCTAGACCCATTTGTTTGAATAAATCATAAGGCATCAAATTAATGCTAGCCCCTAGATCGCCAATGCCCGATCAACGATCAAATTACCGACATGACAAGGAATAGTGAAACTCCTGGATCTTTGATTTTCTCGAGGTAACTTGTTTTGCAAAATTGCCGAGCATTCCTCATTTAATTGCACCATGGATATTTCTTCAAGCTTCTTCTTATTTGAAAGAAGATCTTTTAGGAACTTGGCATATTTTGGCATCCGTGAAAGGGCTTCAACAAAAGGGATATTGATGTGTAATTGTTTAAATAAATCCAAGAACTTACCAAATTGGTCGTCATGTTTGTCCTTACGCAATCGACATGGATACGGAATAGGTGGTTGGAATTCCGGTACCATTTTCTTTGTTTCCTTGGATACCGTTCGTCTTTTTGTTGTATGGGCGTGAGCTCGTCCCAGCATCCGTCCGTGCTTGTCTAGCTTTGTTCCACTCCTTAGAGTGATTGCTTTTACCTGTTCTCTTGGATTTGGCTCGGTGTTGCTAGGTAAGCTCCCTTGTGGCCTTTCGGAGATCATTTTGGCAATTTGACCAATTTGATTTTCCAAGTTGCGAATGGATGCTTCTTGGTTCCTTAAGGAAGTTTCTGTGGCCGTGAAACGGGTTTTTAGTTGTTTGGACGAATTTGGGATGTAAGTCCTCCAAACTTGGTTTTCGCGATTGAAACCGGAGGTGCGGATGAATTGGGGATTGCGTTTGGATTAGGCTTCGTGACCTTGATTTCCCAACTAAAGTTGGGTGTTGACGCCAACCTGGATTATAAGTGTTCTTTGAAAGGATTATTTTGAAAGGGTCGGGATTGATTACCTAGATAATCCACTTGTTCATGCAAAATGGTATCGCGTGAGGGCAATCTTGGTGGTTGTGTGATCCTCCACAAGTCTCGCATGAGAAGGCTTGTTATGGTGGTGGTTTTGGAGCCGCCAACCCGTCGATTTTCCGAGTCGAGCTTCGACACGTGCGGCTAGTGTAACCACTGCGTCCGCATTATATACTCCCACCGACTGTTGGTTTTTCCTCGTGACGGATTGCCATTGATAGCCATTCATGGCCATTCCTTCTATGAGATCTTGGCGAGCCGGGTGTTTATTGTTCAATGTCCCCCATGCGCAAAGATCGATCATCTGCCTTGTCGATGAGAGCAACCCATTGTAAAATATTTGGACTTGCATCCAAATGGGAAGACCATGATGTGGGCATTTTCGCAGCAATTCTTTGAATCTCTCCCAAGTGTCGTCAAGTTTCATCGTCCTCTTGAGTGAATGAAGAGATCTCATTCCTCAATCGTGCGGTTTTAGCGGGTGGGAAATACTTTAACAGAATTTTTCCGCCATAATGCTCCATGTTGTGATTGTTCCCTTCGGTAAAGTGTTTAGCCATTGTTTAGCCCGTCCCCGAAGAGTAAATGGGAACAAGCGTAAACGGATGGCAGCGTCGAAGACTTCATTTATTTTGAAAGTATCGCAAATTTCGAGGAAATTCGCGATATGATTATTTGGATCTTCGTCCGGTAGGCCGTTGTTAGGAATTTTATTGTTTAGATTTTGATGAATGCCATGTAAAACTTAGAATAGAAAGTTGGCACCCCAATTTTTGTTGTAAAATGCATTGTAATGAATAGAGTGCCAAGCCGAGTTAAGTCGCCTACGCCCCAACATGCAAGAAGACAATCAAGACCGGAAGGAAGACTACTGTGCGAGACAATGAGTATGGCAAAGAAGAGTAGACGGGAACTCTCTCGAAGAAGCGGTGAGATGCAGCCGAGTGGAGCATCGATCAAGTCAACTCAAGAAAAGCCAAGTCTCAGTTGAAGTGACAAGAGTCATCCACGATTGGAAGGCGACTCTAAGTCACCTGGGAAAGCAAGGAAATGCGATCAAGTCGAGATAATCAGAAAAGAACCGTTGCCGCAAATCAAGAGATTTACTTAAACAAGTAATATCTCCATACCACCTTTCTTGGAGTGCTCGGTCCCGAAGCGTGCAAAAGGAATGAACCAATGGGAAGCACTACACCGTGTCGAACTCTGAAAGGTGAAAGAACAATTCATACGAGAAACGGCAATTCCAAGAATCGCAAGCCAACGACAAAAGTGACTTTCAAAAATAAGCTATCTCTTCAATCGGGCAAATTTTTGAAAGTTCACTATAAAAGGCCGAGGAGTTTGTTTGAGATAAAAGAATGACACACACGTGAGATATACAAGCACATTAGAAAAATCAAACATTCTCAATCCTCAAGCCTACATTACGAAGTACATCAATCCAACACTCACCGTGAAGGAAAGAGAACTTCAATCGGTTGAAGAGGAAACTTTTGAAAACAAGGGGTCTACATTCCGGAAGGATTGTAGAAAGGTTCAAGTTGAACCAAGTCTTAAGCTTTTGGAGGGCTTCGTGATCAAATCCAAAGAGCTTGAGCAAGTGAGTCAGTAGTAACAAAGCGCAAAATGCCCTGTGAAGAAGCCGAGTCGTGAGAAGCCAACCGAGTGATCAAGGCGTCTCAGGCATCGAGTCCCTAAGGATCAAGTCGGCCGTTGTGATCAAGACTTGTATCCGGACTGCATTACCACTTTGTAAACTGATCATTACTTAGTGGATTCCTCCGGGAGTTGGAGAAGAGAGGAGTAGAAGAATTACCCCATCTTCGAACCTCTATAAAAACTTTATCTTGTGTCATTTACATTTCAAAGATTTAAATTCTGCACTTTTAATCGCTTATATCTGTGATAAATTTGCTATCCATTTGATAATTTATAAGTACTAAATCAAGCTCTAAAATCTTGCTTAATCAAGCTTAAGGGTGTTAAGTCTTCCGCTGAAAATAAAACCACGATTGAGTTAAATTATAGCCAACAAATGAGTTACTCCATCAACAAATCAAATTGAGTGCATTTGAGAGATTAACTCTCTTGAGTGACTAATTCGATCATCCCATTAAGGACACAAAATTGTGTAGAATCAACTCAGTAGATTTAAAAGGACTAAATCGAAAATTTGGTAAGCTTTATTCAACCCCCCCTTCTAAACCTTACACTTACACCCCTTGGGACCTACAAGTGGTATCGTGAGCGGTTGTTTCATTGAACCCTCCGCACCGTTCTTGAACTAGATCTCCAAACTTTTCAAAGTCTCGCTTTAGTACTTAAACTTTCAAAACTCTTTTTATCATCAAAAGTTATTATCATGGAAGCAAATTTGACACACATCCCTATGTTCACTATCGAAGAATTTGATGATTGGAAAATTCGTATGCGAGGCTCATCTATCAAAGATTACATGATGAGATGTGGATAGTAATAGAAGATGGACCTCTGCAAATATTAAAGGTGAACACAAACATGCGAAGAGTTGCGGTGAAGGAGAAGAAGATCGTCTCCCCCTGACCCATGGTTGAAAAACCAAGAACTGAGTGGACAAATGATGACAGAAAAAGATACAACCCGCACAATGTAGCCAAGGACATCCTTTACAAAACTTTGGACAAAGCCATGTTCAATAAAGTCAAATCATGCAAAACGGCTAAAGAAATGCAGGACAAGTGACATTAATTTGTGAAGGCTCGAGCAAATCAAAGAAAACAAATTATCGGTGGCGGTACAAAAATTTGAAAACTTCAAAATGATCTCGGGAGAGAACCTGGATCAACTAGACGCTCGGTTTCTGAAATCACAAATGAGCTATGCACTTGGAAAAGGAATATACACGAAGAAATGTGTATGAAGATCCTAAAAGTCTTCCAAATTGAATGGGAAATGAAGGTCATGGCACTAAGACATTCCATGGACCTATCAAAAACATCCAACCATGAGCTATTCTCGGATCTCAAAGCCTACGAATTTGAGTGAGAAGGAAAGACCAAGAAGAGACAATTTGTAAAAAAACAATTTTCTAATTGTCAAAGATGGAAAGAGAGTCAAGTCAAAGAGGTCGAAGGTCATTGACCGGAAAAATAGCCCGATGGTTAAAAGATTTAACAAGTTCTTTAACAAGAACTACAAAAGAGGAAAGGGCGAATCTTCGAGAAGACACTCGCTCCCTCCAAATCAAGGAAGATAGGCCAACCAAGAGAACATATCATCAAAAAGTTGAGTATCAAAGGGCCGAAAATCCAAGAATGGAAAGAGGCGATCAAAAGGTTGAATATTTATCTTTGAATCAGACAACCAGGTCACTATGCCATTATTTGTCCATATCCTGTAGTCAACAAATACGAGAGATGAAGAAGAAAGGAAGGTCTTGAGAGAAAGAAGACAAGAAAAGAAAAAGGCAATGATGGTCGCAGAGATGCTAAAACAATAAAGTCAAGAGAGACAAATGATTGAGAGCAAGCGATGGTGACTACTCAAGTGACTCGAAGAAGAAGCCGATCCGCTTGATGGCCAAAGAACAAGATCAAAAGATGAGGTACAATCTAACTCAACAAACTCGAGACACTAGTGATAGTGACTGTGACACACTCACTTCATCACCTCTCGATCTTTATGATTCATTAACCAAAATGATGAAAGATTTTGAGCACATCAAATCCTCACACACACTATTGAATGAGGAAAACGGCCTTACTCAAAAGTCAAAACTCAAAGTCTAAGGAGTCAGAACTCTAAGTCAAATAGCATTGAAAATGAAAGTTTAAAGGTTTGAAAATGCTAAATTAGTAGCGAAATTGCTGCTATAGAAAAGAGGAGAATGACCTCAAGAATGTTATTGCCTCATTCACTAAGGCATCTAAATCATTGGATGATCTTATTATGAGTCAAAGAGAATGTGGAGACAAGACAGGCTTAGGATTTAATTCCTCCGTGCCATGTCAAACCTCAAGAGTAATTTTGGAAAAAGGATCTTCAAGTCATGAAGAGTCCGAAAAATCCAAAACTCTAAATGCCGCACACACATTCACTCCAAAGCACAACACTAAGCAAACCGGCCTTGGTTACAAAGGAAAAGGAAAACGACCGATTGAGTGTCTTTGAAAGGACAGTGAGAAGAGATTCACCGAGTCCTCAAAGAACTCCTAACGAGAAAATACTCGTAAAAGGAAGCGAGCTACCAAAAATCCCGAAAATCCATAAAAGAAATACATATGATGGGAATGGTAGAAAATATCCAAGCCAAGTGATTGGAATAATGTGAACTATCGATAAACTTATGGAATATAAGCCCAAATGGCAAAGGCCTAGAACTCAAGAAAGGCCATTCCAAAAGCATAAGAGCTTTTATCGGCGACACATATGCACTAGGCACTACACTCAAAGACACCACAATTACCCAAAGAAGGCAATTGCTAAAACACATATGCAGCATACGACAAAAGAGACAATTTGTATGAACTAGAATCCCCAAGCAATTTGCGAGAATTAATTATGATTATGGCACCGATAGATGGCAACCCCTTAGAGTCAAATCATTTGGCTATAGGTTGGTTGGATCATCTTACAATTCTAACCCCTCAGGACCCGCACAAGTATGGGTACCTAAAACTTAATTTCCCCGATTGCGGGTTCAAGAATAATTGAGTGCGGGAACCTGGTACATGGATAGTGGTCATTCCGGACATATGACAGAAATAAGAGAAATCTGTCAAAATTCAAGGAAGTCAAAGGAGCAAAAGTCATATTTGGAGGAAATGAAGCTCCTGGTGAAATAAGAGGCATTGGATCCATCAAGAGGAATGGATTAGAAATCACGATGTTGCATATGTTGAAGGACTCAACTTCAACTTATCGAGTATCGATCGACTCTGTGACAAGGGCTACAATGTTGGATTCAACATGGGTATATGCCAAATCAAAGAAATTGAATCAAATGAAGTGGTCTTTGCAAGGATGTAGACAGAAAAATATGTATGTAGTGGATTGGTCAATCGCAACACCCAAAGACTCTACTAGCAAAGAGCACACTGAATCAAGTTGGGCGTGGCACAAAAAGTTGAGTCACACGAATTTCAAAACAATTAACAAGTTTGGCAAGAAGTCATCTTGTAGAAGGACTTCCGCAGGACTCGATATATCAAGAAGGAGAGTATATGTGATGCATGTCGAAGGAAAGCAAATCAAGTCGTCATTCAAAGAAAAGACATGCCCATCCTCAACAAGAATATTGCATCTACTTCATATGGATCTATTTGGCCCATGGAACCCGGCATAAGCGGAAAGAAATACACCTTGGTGGTAGTAGATGACTACTCAAGATATACATGGACAATATTCATGTGCGAAGAAAGAAACTCTACAAAAACTACCACGGTGATGAAGAGGATTCAAAATGAGAAGAGTCAAACCATAATCAAAATAAGATCGGATAGAGGAACCGAGTTTGTCAATGGAATAATAACTCGATTGTATTGAGAATGGTATTGGTCATGAACTATCGGCAGCAAGAACTCCACAGAGAATGGAGTTGCGAGAAAGAAGGAATAGAACCCTCAAAGAAGCGTGAAGGACCATGTTAGTGAAGCGGGGTTACCAAAAAGATTTTGGGCTGAAGCAATCAACAACACGACTTGCTACACCCAAAACAGATGTATGATAAATAGACAAAATGACAAGGACTCCTATGAGATCTGGATGGAAGAAAACCAAGTGTTGCATATTTGAGAATATTTGGATGTAAATGCTTCATCCACAACAATGGCAAAGACAACCTAAAGGCCTTTGATGCTAAAGGCGATGAAGGTATCTTCTTAGGATACTCTGAAAAGCAAAGCCTCTGAATACTCAACAAAAGAACTATGGTTACGAGAGGAATCCATTCATGTAGTATTCGATGAGCCAAATGTAAATGGAGAAGACATTGAAGAGTCACCGATAAGCTAAATCATCCAATCATACGAAGAGTCCCTATCTTTGAAGCTAAAGCTGGAATTATCAATTGAGAAGAAGATGAGATAGTGAATCTCAAAAACAATTTGGAAAATTTGCGAGCTAAGTGATAACGAGAGAGTGACTACACCAACACACGGTAAGTCGATCAATCCACTAACTTACTCCAACTTTGATGTAAGATGGTGAGAGACCATCCACGAGAACTTGTCATTGGAGATATAAGAGAAGGTGTCAAAACAAGATCCGAACTCAACAAGAAGCTATGTTCACATGCTTCATCTCGCAAAATAGAGCCAAAAGATGTGTCACAAGCATTGGATGACATACATTGGATTCAAGCTATGCAAGAAGAAGTGAATCGGTTTGAAAGAAATAAAGTGTGGGAATTAGTGCAAAGACCCGTGCATCAAAATGTTATTGGAACCAAATGGATATTCGAAATAAGATGAACGAGGAAGGTTACGTGGTAAGAAACAAAGCAAGACTAGTAGCCAAAGGATATTGCCAAGAAGAAGGGATAGATTTTGATGAAACATTTGCCCTCGTAGCAAGATTGGAAGCTATAAGGATGTTTCTTGCCTATGCGACTCACAAGAATTTCATTGTATATCAGATGGATGTAAAAAGTGCATTCCTAAATGGTTTATTGGAAGAAGAAGTGTATGTTGAACAACCTCCAGGATTTGAGCAGAAGACTCTTGGAGACAAGGTATACAAACTCAAGAAAGCCCTGTATGGATTGAAACAGGGCACCCGAGCATGGTATGACACCTGTCACAATTCCTAACGAAAATGGATTCACAAAAGGAAAAGTAGATAGAACACTTTTCAGAATTCAAGACAAGAAGAGTATACTACTTGTTCAAATATATGTGGATGACATCATTTTTGGATCCACTAACAATGAACTGTGTGAAAAATTCTCAAACCTCATGCAAAGCAAATTTGAAATGAGCATGATGGGAGAGGCGACATTCTTCCTTGGACTCCAAGTGAAACAAATGAAGGATGGAACCTTCATAAGCCAAATAAAATACACCAGAGACTTAATGAAGAAGTTTGGTATGGAGGAGAAGTCTTACGTAAAAATACCAATGAACACATCGATCAAAATGGACATGGATGCGGATGGCAAGCACAGCAGATCAAACAAGATCTGAGCACTTATTGGATCATTGCTCTATCTCACGGCTAGCGGGCCGGACATCACCTTTCTTTGTAGGTGTATGTGCAAGATTTCAATCTGCTCCAAAAGAGAGCCACATGACAAAGACTAAGAGAATATTGAGATACACGGCGACCGTTGATTTCGATCACGATTCAAAACCACCCGCACGTCCTTTCATAAACCATATTTAAACCATTTTCGTCCGTTTCTCTCTCACACTTCTAAAAACTGTTCATCTCTTTCTCTCAAAAGCAAAGCGAGAATACTCTCGAAACCCTATCAACCTTCAAATCAATTTCTGAGTTTTCCTTAATAATCTTTTAAATGGCACCAACTTATGACTTTACCAAGTTAGGAAAGCAAATCCACACCGGTTCGACGGTGGATTTAAACGGAATGGTGAAGCGGTCCGATGACACCCTAGTGAAGAAAATCGAGAGAAGTTGGAAACGTCCGGACTAAAACCGTTTCTAACGTTAGAATATCCGATGACCTATGTGGAGGAGGTCGCACAATTCTACGTGAATGCCGAGATTCACGATGAAGGAATCAAGTCATCTGAACTAAATGCGGTGACTATCACTGCCAAGATTTGGTGAACATTGCTCACTACCCCAGTGAAGGAGCATCCGAGATTAAAGAAGGCGATGTAAACTTGGCCGACGCATGGAAAGAAATAGCCAAGTACGACTTTTGCGATAAAATAATATACACAAAGAAACAAAGAGACTCTGGCGAAGGAGGATTATCACAAGTTGTTGGACATAGTTGCCAAATGTATCGACATCAAATTTGGCGACTTTGACCAATCATCAAAGGCAAAGCTGATTGTAATGGCTGCAATCATCGAAGAAAAGAAGATAAACCGGCCGAGTTTGTCTTGTCTACAGACTCTGCGAGCGTGGGAACAAGTCCTTCAAAGAAGATGGTTCATTTGGAGGATCCCTATGATATGGTCCAGTGATTGGCCGGCTATTGGAGGTGAAAGGAGTCCCTCTTAGACATGGGAAGGCATTCCATGTTAACAAGAGGATGTTGAGCAAACCTCTCTGGCGCACGAGAAGAGAGCTTACGCCAAGAGAGCGACACCGGTGAGGGGAATCGGTGACCAGAAAGATCTGTTGTTTCTCTCGGCCGGCCCGAGAAAAAGGCGCCCCTGCACTGCCAAGAAGATCACCCCTGCGGAAAAGAAAACCAAACTTGCTCCTGCCCCGCAGCAGTCACCGCCCCCCGGCCGTGTCTCTTGCCCTGCATCGGCGGTCGAGAAGGACTCACAAATACCTTCTCCGATCGTCAAAAGGAGGAGAAGCGACAAGCCAAGACGGCCACTCCTCATAAAAGACACCAAAGACCCGGCCCGGCCGCCCAAGACTCGAGAGGACAACATCTCGAACCGAGAAATTCCCACAGTGCGAACCAGGAGACGAAGAAGAATAGTCAAGCGATCCGGCCCGAAGAAACCAAAGTCGGTTACTCGGCTAGCACAAATACCGGAGACTACTTTGGAGAAGTAGAGTCTCCGGATGTAGTTGATGAAACAACCAAGTCTGCTGAAGGCGTCGTGAGAGGCAACTGAGAAGACACAAACAGTAACTCACACAAAAGCACAAGAAAGAACAACACGCCAGCGAGATAGTGATGTAATGATTCTATCTCCACCTTACCCGGACATCCAAAATCGTCATGCGTGAGTGGAGGAAATGGAAGTTGAGCAAGTCGAGGAACAGTTCCAACGGCCGAGTTCATAGAAGAAGAAGAGGAAGCTGCTAAATTTCCTTGGATTAACTCTGTGCTCCCGGCTACGGATGAAGACAAGCGCACGAGACATCCTGCGGATCTACAGGCGACAGGAGAGAGAAAAAGCAAGGCAAGAAGCCGAAGCACGTGAGAAGGCAAGCATCCGCCTCTATCTCCGACCACGAACACACACATCCTCTCCTTGATGTCTTCTCCGGTGACGAGAACCGAGAATCTTTCTTTGCCACGGAAGAGTTGCAAATCGCAGCAAGCATTGCCGCGAGTCAAGAATCCTTCACGAGCAAAGACTAATGGAGGGACCAGGAGAGTCCTCGAACACACCGAAATCGATCAAATGGGAGTGGTTCAAAGAAATAGCCACCGATGTTCTTCTACCACTTCCCAGCTCACTCGAAGAAGAAAGCATAAGGGAGCTGGCGATGAAACTGGCTAGTGGGGACCCCAGTCGAGCCAACCCCTATTGAAGGTGTGCTACCACCGCCCCAACGGCTGAACAATCAATCGAAACAAGGAGTTTGGAGACGAGTGACCCCATTCCAAGTCACTCTCCGGTGTGCGCCACCGAGGGGGAAACTCCCTCCACTGCGGCAAGGTCGGAGGATCTGCGGATGACTCCACAACGAATCAAGGAGGCGAAGAAGAGAAATTAAAATCACAAGAAGAAAACGAGCAAGTTGCCATCAACGAAGCTCGAGATGATTGAGACTGTCTCAGGAGGTGCCAACCGCTCTGAAGGCTAATGACGCTAGCGATGCGATCGAGGCACGAGGAAGAACAGCCCTGGAGTTAACACTGCTAGGCGATGAAAGTGCAATCCATGGGGTTGAGACTCCAATGGATGCCACTGTAGAAGACCCTAAGACAAAACACCGTCGAAAGGAGGACCAAGCCTCGCAGCGGTAGAGAGACCGCCGGAGGTAATGAAGGCCCACGGGAGGTTGAGACTTCCCGGGGTAAAGAAAGAAGTAGAGAGAACATCCCTCCCGCTATCATCGACCCATCCGAGAAGGAGATCAGCGCACTTCATGATTCCCAGGACAACCCCGATGTCACTTTTCCGGAAGGCGAAGAAAAAGTTCGAGTCATCCCCATGGCAAATCCAAAAGACTCACTGCGGGTGTTCCAAGCACGAGCAAGTCGATCCCAAGACTACTCGTCAAACTTTTAACTTTGATGATGAGCCACCATCGAAATCTCATCATCGTCCGATGACGCTTCCGATAAGGCCGAGGACCGGTCGACTGAAATGGAAAAATCACCGAGACCAACGAAGTCATTAAGACAAACTTGAGGCTCAAGCAAGCCGGGTCCACCTCACAACAAGACCCAGCTCAACAAGAGACCATCTGCGCGAGCTCCTCAAGCCGCAGCAGATCGATTCCCAAAAGAATCGCCCGCGCACCACTCATCATCGAACGCATCCCGGTTGGCGGTGATGAATCCTTCGTAGAGTCTTTTCCTTTTTCACCGAAATACCTAACTCCACGAAGAGTCGAAAAAGCGAACAAGCACGCTATCACGGACCATCTCCTGTTTTTCACTCAGGCACCATTGTTCAAAATTTTGATTTTGACGCCGTATGGCCATCACCGCAATGAAGAATCACCGAAGTTCGAGAAGTTCAAAGCACTCTTTCTTGAGGTTGAACGGATGGAGAGGCATCGAGCCTCTTTGGACATGCGGCGGACAACGAGAGATGCCAACCTTACAGGTGACTTGAGAGGCATCACACGAGATAAGGGAATGGTGGCAACAAAGAAGAATCAATGCGTGTGGAACAATGAGATACTTGAACTTTGTTCAACAAGTCTGGGTGTGGAGAGTCGAAAATGCCGATGCAAAAACGAAGCCGAGAGAACACATTGAACATATGCATGAAGCTCACACTGCGAAATCAAGTGCTGCGTGAGCAAAATACAAATGATATACGACGTTTGGAAGAACACATGACTAGAAAATTTAGCCTTCTCATGGCCGAGATGAAGCGATTTCAGTGAGTCCAACGCTACTCGATCCGAATTCCGTCTTTGCCGCTTACAACGCAGCCAGACTTGAAGCAGAACTTCGACTATCCGCGAGCTCGATTTCATGCTTGCCAAAGATGTTCCCAGGGTTCCTCTATCCTTTGATGATGCCAAAAAGGGGAAGAAGAATACTTAAAGCGAAAAATCAAGTTGAAAAGAAAGGAAGCGGTGAGAAGGAAAATCAGGTGAGGAAATTTTGAAACAAAAGAAAGGAAAATCTGAGGGGAAGGATCAAAAGATGTGACCTTGATGATTGCACAAACCCCTCAACGAGGTCCTCATCACGGTGACATTATAAGCGGCAAACTCCCGTGACTACCCACTCCAACACTCTGCTTTGTATCTATGGGTGAGAAGAAAAGCAATTGAAGCGGGGATGAAGGAAGTGGAAGGAAGAATGGATGCGAGTTATGAACATCTTGAAAGAACACGGAGGCATTCCGGTGAGCGAGAGACACGTATGCCATTTCGGATGTCGGGACGAGCCACGATCTGTTGACGAATTCAAAACGCTCGAATCGAAGGATATTTTGCAAATATGTCCATGGCTCAAGCTTGGGACTTATCTTGGGAAAAGGGTCTCACGTTATGTGAAGAAGGCACCAGACAATGAGACTTCCTATGATCGCTCTGGGTCACTCTGCTAGTCACTCAACCGGGAAGAAAGACCCCGATGAAGATACGCCCGAGGTAGAGGAAGAAGCGATGAGTGGAGGAAGAAGCTTGGACCTAGGCCTCTGCCCAAAAATATTGAATACGTAGATCCGGAAAGAAATGAGGGATCTCTTTTGGCCGGGCTTGACCAAGTGGCAAATTTAAAAGTGGCTAAAACTAACGCCGAGTATGCAAAGAGATTAGAAGAAGAAAACAAGAGACAAACTCGGCTATGGCGGGAGAGAGGAAAAGAATAAGAAGAGATGAAGCTGCCCGGGAAAGCATATGAGAAGAAAAAAGCGCGTGACGAGAAAAAAAAAGAGAAGAAGAGAAGAAGATCTTGATCAAGATGAAAGAAGGAGACAACGAAGGAGATGAAGTGTTCTTTGTCAACCAACCCTTGTAGTTTATCATGTAATTACATACACGTAAGTCTTACGTAATAAAGCTATAAATTCTTTATCTTTTTGTGAAGACAATTATATGTTAGATAAATGTTTTTATCATGATTTTGATGATTTTGTTCAAATGAGTTTTTATACCAAAACAATGTCCCTAAATGTTGTCCCAACACTTCCGATCGATCTAAAATGTTTTTACTATTTTTCGGAGTATTTCTTGAAGTTTATATTCGATTTAAAATTGGACAACACTTTTGTTTCGAGCTCGACCTGCCGCCCTATAGGGCAACCCGCACTGAGTTGAGTTTTGAAACAAAAAATGGGTCGTGAGAGAAAATGGGGAGAGCGGCCGGTCGACCAGTGTGGGCGGCGGTGAGGGCGGCCATCGACCACCACCGGCGGCCGTGCACTGGAGTGCCCTCTCAAATGCGGACTTCTCTGTTTTGATTTTCTATCAACCCCAACCGGTCAAGACCAAGGGCGGCCGGTCGAACCCCCTTCGACCGGTCCCCCGTGTAAAAATTCGCACTTTCATTTCAATCTTATCTCTGTGCGGCCTGGTCGAACCCCCATTTATCGAAGAAACTATCCGTTGCATTTTGATAACTTTTCCCTATTTTGTGGGATTGATTTCTAACAGCTATATTGATGATTTTAAATGGTTTCTTTTGTAGCAAATCACTCCCGAGGAGGAGCCAATATCTGGAAATCAAAGCCAAGACCTCTCCTATAAATAGAGGCTTCATTCAAGCAACAAAATACAACACTCCATACAAGCAAAGAGCAAACAAAGCAAACACTTTCATATATCTTGTTGTATTAGCCTTAGCACTTTCACTTGCACAAATTTGAGGTCTAGGCTTTCAATTCTTGATTACACTTGTACTCATATTGTATCAATCATTATTGAGTTGTAATCTTGATTTTGGTCATCATTCAACACAAGACATCCTTGTGAGTATTCTTGTGGTAAGAATACACTGGGTGATCTAGGTGATAGGTGTTTGAAGGTTGTGGTAATCTTCAAAGGTGTTGTAAGAGGATTGTGGTAATCCTCAAGGTGGTGTAAGAGGGTTGTGGTAATCCTCAAGGTGTTGTATTAATTTTTGGTAAATTAATAATATCTTTTTTCCTTTTGAAATCCATCCCGGATATACTAGGGTGGTAGAGGATTAGGCCCTAGGTGGGTTGAACCTCTTTAAATCGACGAGTGTTGTTTAATTTCCGCATTTACATTCTCGTCTTTGTTTGATTATTCGAAAAAGAGGGCAAAATCTGAAAAACCGAGATAATCTATTCACCCCCCCTCTAGATTATCGTAGCCACTTGGACTAACAAGTGGTATCAGAGCCAAACTCTTTGGCTAGCTCGTTCCGAGTAAAGAGGAAAGATCCATGGCTACGAATGACGCTTGTCTCACCACCGGCACCTCCACCAACAAGCCACCATTGTTCGACGCCAACAACTACGCATTTTGGAAAGACCGTATGGAGTGCTTTCTACAAGGGTGCGGGTTTGACATATGGAATGTGGTTATTGAAGGAGTTGATCAACCAACGAAAAAAATGGAGGATGGCACCTCGGCTCCTAAACCTTTCAAGGAGTTCGATGAAAATGATAAGAAGGCTTTCTCTCTAAACGGTAAGGCCTTAAATATTTTGCATTGCTCACTTACCGCCACCGAGTACAATCGCATACGAGGCATAAGGTCGGCACATGAGGTTTGGGAAAAATTGGAGACTATATATGAAGGGACAAAGAAGGTCAAGCAAGCTAGAAAGACCATGCTTGTTAAAGACTTTGAAAACTTTAACATGTATGATGGTGAAAGCATCTCCAAGATGGTGGAAAGGCTTGACAACATTGTCAATCCTCTTGTGGCCCTCGGTAAAGTCATCTCCGAAGAAGACAAAGTGACTAAGGTATTGAATGCTCTTCCCGGCTCATGGTCCGAAAAGGTGACGGCAATCACGGAAGCACAAAATCTTGAGACACTCAAGTTTGACGAGCTCATCGGGAACCTCCTCATCTATGAAGTCTATCTCAAGAGAAAGGAAAAATACCAAACCAACCATCAATCAATCGGGTATGCAAAATATTCCTAAAGGTCTTGCTTCCTCTTCTAATAATGCATACTATGATAATGATGATGATGATGAGAGACGGCCGCACTTGTTCGAAAATTTGCAAAATTTGTGAATAAAAATAAAGCAAGAAAACCAAGAGATAATGCTTGCTTTAAGTCACGGGAAAACCCGGGCACTTCATAGCCGATTGCCCAAAACTCAATGAGGAGGAACAAAAGAAAAAGAAGCCTTTTCCGAAAAAGAAGGCTCTAAATGCGGATGTCAAAACTTGGGATGAGCTACTCGAGACATCCGACGAGGAAGGTGAAACCGAACATGGTCTTATGGCTATAGGCGATGAAAATAATGAGAGTGCGCTCTAACTCCTCTACCTCCTCCTTAGTTGATGAATTGCAATGTGATTTTGATGAGTTGCAAAATGAATTTCAAAAATTGATTGTTAAATACAAGAGTTTAAAGAAGGAGCATAAAGAGCTTAAAATAGAAAAGGATAAATTATTTACATCTTATGAGACTCTTGATCATGTTCATGCTATTACCCTTACTCAAATTCAAACTCTTGAAACCGAGAAACAAATGCTCACTAATGATATTGATAATTTGAAAAAGGATGTGCATCGTTTTAATTTAAGCACGATAAGGTTACTAAAATTTTAGATGCACAAAGAGGTGAGCATTCAAAACAAGGACTTGGTTACAAACCATTTCAAAAAGTCTTTAAGAAAAATGACCAAGGTCCGAATTTTGTACGTGCTAAAAGTGCCCATAATATTATTTGCTTTTATTGTGGTAAAGTTGGTCACTATGTTAGCAATTGTAAATTGAAGAACAATTTTAGCTTTGTTTGGAGACCCAAAGGTCTCAAGGCTAACCCCCATGGACCCCAAAACTATAGGGTACCTAAAAATGGTTCGTTTGTAGGTAATAGGCGCTACAACAACCATGGAGGATTCGAAATGGCTCGTGGACAGCGGATGTTCACGCCATATGACCGGAAAGAGAGAACTTTTTACCAACATCAAGTTCCAAGAAGAGGGTATGGTCATGTTCGGCAATGGCAAAGGAAGAATTCTTGGAAATGGAGAAATTGGTAACTCTTCTTTCTCTCTTAATAATGTTCTTTTAGTAGAAGGGCTTAAATTTAATTTGATAAGTGTTAGCCAACTTTGTGATTCAAATTATAATGTTGTTTTCAATAAAGAAAAATGCCTTATTCGTAAAAATGATGAAATTATTTGTGAAGCAAATAGAAAAGGCAATCTTTACAAAATTTCTACTAGTGATTTGGTTAGTCAAAATGTTTCTTGTCTTGTCGCCAACAATGATTTAACGAGTTTATGGCATAGGCGACTTGGACATGTTGGATATAAAAGTTTGAAAAATATTTACAAAAACCAACATGTAAAGGACTACCCAAATTGAATTTTGAAAATCTTGGCTTATGTGACACTTGTCAAAAGAACAAATTAGTTAAGAGTAGTTTTAAGCCCAAAAATGAAATTTCCACAACCAAGCCTCTACAACTTCTTCACCTAGATTTGTATGGGGATATTGGTACGGCTAGTCAAAGTGGAAAACATTACACTTTTGTAATTGTTGATGATTTTTCTAGATACACTTGGGCTCTTTTTCTTGCAAATAAAAGCGATGCCGTTAATGAGTTTGTTAAGTTGTGTAGACGCATTGAGAATGAAAAGGAAGATACTATTAAAACTATTCGAAGTGATCGAGGCGGAGAATTTGACGGTGAGTTTAGAGTCTTTTGTGAAACCAAGGGATATACACACAATTTTTCGGCTCCAAGGACACCTCAACAAAATGGTGTAGCCGAAAGGAAGAATCGGACACTTCAAGAAATGAGTCGGTCCATGCTAAATGAATTTTCACTTCCAAAATATTTTTGGGCCGAAGCCGTAAGTACCGCTTGCTTTATCATTAATCGAGTTTATATTCGTCCTAAAATGAATAAAACTCCATATGAGCTTTGGAAAGGAAGAACTCCAAATATTAGTTATTTCAAAATATTTGGATGTAAGTGCTTTATTTTGAATACTAAGGATCAATTGGACAAACTTGATCCTAAGGCCGATGAAGGAATATTTATGGGGTATTCAACCAAGAGCAAAGCATATCGGGTTTACAATAAGACTAGCATGGTTGTTGAAGAATCTATTCATGTCAAATTTAATGAAGCCTCGGGTGTTGAAAGAATACCCAATGACGATAGTGATGAAGAGGATATTGTTGAACCTATTGTTCAAAGTGATGCTCATAATGATAAACCTTCTATCTCAAATGATCAACCTTCAAGTTCAAATGTTCCTCAAGAAAATAGGAGTGATACTTTGAATCTTCCCGTAGCATTGAAATTTAAGGGAGATCACCCAAAAGATCTTATTATTGGTGATCCCCTTGATAAAGTAATGACTCGAAGAAATTTTGCCGAGAAAGCTCTTATATCTCAAAAAGAGCCTAAAAATGCTAAGGAAGCTATTGAGGATGAAGATTGGTTTTTAGAAATGCAAGAGGAGTTGAATCAATTTGAAAGAAATGATGTATGGGAATTAGTACCTTGTCCTCCATCTCAAACAATTATTGGTACAAAATGGGTATTCCGGAACAAACTTGATGATCAAGGCAACATTGTTCGTAATAAGGCAAGGTTAGTAGCTCAAGGGTATTGTCAAGAAGAAGGTATTGATTATGATGAAACATTTGCACCGTAAAGACGTTTAGAAGCTATTCGCATTTTACTTGCCTATTCTTGTTTTAAAAATTTCAAGCTTTACCAAATGGATGTTAAATCCGCTTTCTTAAATGGTTTTATTCAAGAAGAAGTCTATGTAAAACAACCTTCGGGGTTTGAAAATTTTTCTAGGCCTAATGATGTTTTTAAACTTAAAAAGGCCTTGTATGGTTTGAAACAAGCACCTCGTGCATGGTATGATAGACTTAGCTCTTTTCTTTTGCAAAATGGTTTTACAAGAGGTAAAGTTGATACTACTCTCTTTGTTTTTGAAAAAGGGCAAGATTGTTTACTTGTGCAAATTTATGTTGATGATATTATCTTTGGTGCTACTAATGAATCTTTGTGCAAGAAATTTTCTAAGTTAATGCAAGGTGAATTTGAAATGAGCATGATGGGAGAGCTTAATTTCTTTCTTGGACTTCAAATCAAGCAATGCCAAGAAGGTATCTATATTTCACAATCAAAATATACAAAGGAACTTTTGAAAAAGTTCGGCATTGAAGAAGGAAGAACCGTCTCGACTCACTATGGCAACCAATGTCAAAATTGACAAAGATGAAAAAGGCAAGTCGGTTGATGAATCCAAGTATCGAGTATGATTGGTAGTTTACTTTATTTAACCGCTAGTAGACCGGACATTCTTCATGCCGTATGCCTATGCGCTCGTTTTCAAAGCAATCCCAAAGAATCTCATATGAGTGCCGTTAAAAGGATTTTTCGATATTTGAAAGGCACTATTCAATATGGTTTATTTTATCCAAAGAATGAAAATTTTTCTCTTAAAGGTTATAGTGATTCGGACTATGCGGGAAATATTGATGATCGGAAAAGTACTTCCGATCATGTCAATTTTAAGCGATTGCCTAGTTTCTTGGTTTTCAAAGAAACAAAATTGTGTTTCACTTTCAACGGCCGGCGAATATATTTCCGCCGCTTTTTGTTGTACTCAACTTCTTTGGATGAAACAAACCTTAGCGGATTACAAATGCTCTTTTGAAAATGTTCCTATCTTTTGTGATAACATATCCGCTATAAATATTGCTCAAAACCCGGTTCATCACAACCGTACTAAACATATTGAGATTCGACATCATTTTCTAAGGGATTGTGTCTCAAAACGAAAAATTGAGATATCTTTTGTGCCATCTCAAGATCAATTAGCGGACATCTTTACAAAACCGCTAACTTCCGAGACTTTTGCGTCAATACGAGCTCGGTTAGGCATAATGCATATTGAATGAGGTCTACGTTTGCATTTTGCATGTTTTTAAAACTTAGGGGCGAAAAAATCGGATTTTTGGTTGAAAATTCGGATTTTAAAAATTTGACAAAACAAATGGGGTGAAGAGGTTGAGGGCAACCGCCCTCAACGTCGACCGGCCGCCCTCAACCACGACCGGTCGCCCTAGGCCAAATTTTGGTTTAAGTTCGCTTCTGCTTGACATTTGTTATTTTCACTTCTTTTTGCCATTTTTCGTCCCCTTTGCCAAATGCACACAATTTTCACTCAAAATTGATTTTCATGCATTCAATTCATATCTTGGACCTTATATAGCATGTTTATCATCATCGTTGCTCATCTTTTCCGATCAAATGGTAAGAATTTTCCTTACTTTGCTCAAATGGGTTGAACCCTTGAGTTTATGGCTTTCTTGTATATTTCTTGATATTTTTTGCTTATGATCTTGATGAACTTAGTTATTATGTTGTATTGTATGATGTTTGATGTGAATTGGTAATGCAATTTTTTGGCTTGGATCATTTACAAGGGCTATATACAATTCTTTTTATTTTTCACGCCCACAATGTGTTCGATGAAATGTCACAATGAAAATTTCAACTTCTACATGATTCTCTCGCTTCCAAAAGTCTTCAATACTCATTGAGATCATGTTTTGGCAAATAAAACGAACGTATGAACTCTTCATGATACATTTCTCCCATTTTCCTTGGTGTTTAAGCCTAAATTGCTCAATGGTTGATAAACCATTTCTTTGGCGCACTTTGATATACTTCTATGATGTTTTTATCATCCTAACATTTTTTTGATGATTCCAAGGGGAGAAACAGAAATTGGCTCGTTAGCTCAAAGAAGCTAATAAAAGCTCATGATAGAAGCTATAAGCTATGGCTTATTAAGGCCATAAGTTGTGAAGAAAACTCGTCAATGATTGTTTTATGAACTTGTTTGCATGGATAATAAGTATTTGTGACAGGGGAGCTTCTAAGCTCATGGAGTTGTTGTTTATTTTGTAAAAGCTTGTCTTCTAGCTTATGCAATATTTCTTATTAATGTGCTTGTTGATAGGGGAGCTTTTGTAAAATGTTTTTAAACGGATAGTTTACTCATAAACCGGAAAATTTATTTTGTTTTTCGAAATCGTCCTCTTGAAAATTGTTTTGGTTTGTAATCATCAAAAAGGGGAGTTTGTTAGATAAATGTTTTTATCATGATTTTGATGATTTTGTTTAAATGAGTTTTTATACCAAAACAATGTCCCTAAATGTTGTCCCAACACTTCCGATCGATCTAAAATGTTTTTACTATTTTTCTGGAGTATTTCTTGAAGTTTATATTCGATTTAAAATTGGACAACACTTTTGTTTCAGTTCGACCTAGTCGCCATATAAAGGCAACCCGCACTGAGTTGAGTTTTGAAACAGAAAATGGGTCGTAAGAGAAAATGGGAGAGCGACCAAGTCGACCAGGTGGGCGGCGAGTGAGGGCGACCGATCGACCACCGGGCGGCCGTGCACACGGGAGTGCCCTCTAAAATGCGAGTTCTCTCTTTTGATTTTCTATCAACCCCAACCGGTCAAGACCAGGAGGCGGCCGGTCGAACCCCCGACCGGTCCCCCCTAAAAAATTCGCAGAATTTCATTTCAATCTTATCTCTGTGCGGCCGAACCCCCCCTGTTTTATCAAAAACTATCCGTTGCATTTTCGATGTGACTTTTCCCTATTTTGTGGGATTGATTTCTAACAAATATATTGATGATTTTAAATGGTTTCTTTTGTAGCAAATCACTCCCCAAGGAGGAGCCAATATCTGAAATCAAAGCCAAGACCTCTCCTATAAATAGAGGCTTCATTCAAGCAACAAAATACAACACTCCATACAAGCAAAGAGCAAACAAAGCAAACACTTTCATATATCTTGTTGTATTAGCCTTAGCACTTTCACTTGCACAAATTTGAGGTCTAGGCTTTCAATTCTTGATTACACTTGTACTCATATTGTATCAATCATTATTGAGTTGTAATCTTGATTTTGGTCATCATTCAACACAAGACATCCTTGTGAGTATTCTTGTGGTAAGAATACACTTGGGTGATCTAGGTGATAGGTGTTTGAAGGTTGTGGTAATCTTCAAAGGTGTTGTAAGAGGATTGTGGTAATCCTCAAGGTGGTGTAAGAGGGTTGTGGTAATCCTCAAGGTGTTGTATTAATTTTTGGTAAATTAATAATATCTTTTTCCTTTTGAAATCCATCCCTGGATATCTTTGGGGTGGTAGAGGATTAGGCCCTGGTGGGTTGAACCTCTTTAAATCGACGAGTGTTGTTTAATTTCCGCATTTACATTCTCGTCTTTGTTTGATTATTCGAAAAAGAGGGCAAAATCGAAAAACCGAGATAATCTATTCACCCCCTCTAGATTATCGTAGCCACTTGGACTAACATTATATACTCGATACACCTTGTAAACAAACAAATGTTAAGTACAAGAATGATATGATCAATAAAAAGATTGATTCTCGCGCATACATTCTATGTCAATACACTATCTGTATGTATCTTTGTTATTTGCATCTTTGTATGGTTTAAGTTTTGGAATCATCAAAAAGGGGAAATTGTTAGGAATTTTATTGTTTAGATTTTGATGAATGCCATGTAAAACTTAGAATAGAAAGTTGGCACCCCAATTTTGTTGTAAAATGCATTGTAATGAATAAGTGCCAAGCCGAGTTAAGTCGGCTACGCCTAACATGCAAGAAGACAACGAAGATGGAAGGAAGACTCACTGCGAGACAAAGAGTAGCAAAGAAGAGTAGACGGAACTCTCTATCAAGAAGAAGCGGTGAGATACTGGTGAGTGGAGCATCGGTCAAGTCAACTCAAGAAAAGCCAAGTCTCAAGATGAAGTGACAAGAGTCATCCATGATTGGAAGTGACTCTAAGTCACCTGGGAAAAGCAAGGAAATGCGGTCAAGTCGAGATAATCAGTAAAAGAACCGTTGCCTGAAAATTAAGAGATTTACTTAAACAAGTAATATCTCCATACCACCTTTCTTGGAGTGCTCGGTCCCGAGAAGCGTGCAAAAGGAATGAACCAATGGGAAGCACTATACCGTGTCGAACTGCGAAAAGGTGAAAGAACAATTCATACGAGGAAACGGCAATTCCAAGAATCGCAAGCCAACGATCGCAAAGTGACTTTCAAAAATAAGCATATCTCTTCAACGGGCAAATTTTTGAAAGTTCACTATAAAAGGCTGAGGAGTTTGTTTGAGATAAAAAGAATGACACACACGTGAGATATACAAGCACATTAGAAAAACTGAAACATTCTCAATCCTCAAGCTGCATTCGAAGTACATCAATCCAACACTCACCTGTGAAGGAAAGAGAACTTCAATCAGTTGAAGAGGAAACTTTTGAAAACAAGGGGTCTACATTCCAGGAAGGATTGTAGAAAGGTTCAAGGTTGAACCAAGTCTTAAGCTTTTGGAGGGCTTCGTGATCAAATCCAAAGAGCTTGAGCAAGTGAGCTGTAGTAACAAGTAAGCGGTGCCCTGTGAAGAAGAAAGTCGTCGAGCGCAGAGTGAGTGATCAAGCGTCTCGACTGAGTCCCTAAGGATCAAGTCGGCTGTTGTGATCAAGACTTGTATCTGGACTGTTACCACTTTGTAAACTGATCATTACTTAGTGGATTCCTCCAGGAGTTGGAGAAGAGAGGAGTAGAAGAATTACCCCATCTTCGAACCTCTATAAAAACTTTACTGTGTCATTTACATTTCAGCATTTAAATTCCTGCACTTCTCAAAATCTCAATGACTTCTTCCTTTGATAGATGATGTTGATCCAAGCCTTCTTCTCCAATGTTGCTACAAGCTTACTCCTCCAAGACCTCTTGATCCCAATTCCACTCAAAATGTTAAACACAATGAATCTCTATATGAATGAATATTACATGAATAATTTTCCAACTCAAACTCTTGGCTTTTATAAGCACCATCTTGTGAAATACCATATTAACAAATGCCCCATTTCCATGCTTGTTAGTTGAATCATTGTGTGCACATTCATGGTTGAGTTGGTTGAATCATTGTATACACATGATCATACTTCACTTCCATTGGTTGAGTTGGTTGAATCATTGTGTCCACATGACAATTGAGGGGTAATTGAGTTTTGGTGCGGCAAGATGAGGTGTGAAAGCTTGCTCAAAGGTTGTCAAAAAGCAAAAGTCTCCATTATTTCCGCCAAAAGAAAAAATTTGTTGGTGGAGAAAACACGGCCGTCTTTAAAAGCATGGCCAGGCCGTGTTCGTCAAATTTGACGAACACGCGGCGTGTTTATAAACACGGCCAGGCCGTGTTTTCTTCGCAAAATGGGATTTTCCGCGGGGTGTGTGCTTTTAAACACGGTTTGGCGTGTTTTTTGATTTGCGTGCGTGCTTTAGTAAATGCACGGCCCGGGCGTGTTTTTTTCTGCTTTTCTTGTTTTTCTTCCTTTTGAAGCATGGCCATGTTTTCCAACACACTAGGGTGTGTTTTGCACGAGATTAGTCTTCTTGCTTTCTTTTAGACTTTGTTTCTGTTCGTATTTTCATACGAAATCATACGAATTTGCTTCAAATCCTTACCTTCATCATTCAAAATAAGCCAATGTGATTTTTCTTGATTTTATTGATTAATAAACTAAAAAGTTAGAAAAATTATCTAAAAAAGGTTTAAGAAAATGTGAACAAAAATGCACTTATCAGACATGATACTGCGTATTCTTGTAAATCCTGTAGGAAACGAAGCTTAAATGGAAGAAATATCAGTTGGAATGCCCGGATAAGATTGACGAATGCGAAGAGAAGATCAAAATGACGGAAAAAATGGACAAAAATACTTCACACGGTCGTGTGGGAAGGGGAGTCCATCGCACCAGCCACCCGTGTAGAACCACACGCCCATGTGAGGAAGGGCTGAAGACAGGACCACACGGCCGTGTGGGACTCTGTTTCAGCGTAATTTTCAGAGTTTGTTTCCCGTTCCAACTCTACAAGTGATCTCTCCAAGCATCTATAAAAGGGACCCAAGAATTGGACGTAAATACATCACTTCATACAGAGAAAACGCATCAAATAACACAGGAACAAAGGAATCGAAGAGCTTCTAAGAGCAAGAGGCTAGGTCGCGAAGAACACCACAAGGCTTTCGCATCTAGGGAGCACAAGAGCTTCGAGGGCTTGAAAGGAGAATTCATTCTGACAAGAAGATGTTTTCTTTCTATGTCTAAGAACTAGGGGTGTGCACGGTCCGGTCCGGCCCGGAGATTTAGAAATCTCCAGAACCGTCCCGAAGTTCGGAGATTCCAAAATTAAATCTCCAGAACCGAACCATAAAAACAAATCTCCGTCCCGAACCGTCCCGAAGTTTGGTACGATTCGGTACGGAGATTCGGTTCTAATGGGACGGTACGAAATGGTTCGGGACGGTTCGGAGAAATGGAGATTCAAAAATTTCACAAATAAAACACACAAAAAAGGTGAAAAGAAAAACCAGTGTAAAAATCATTAAACGGTTATACTTCCAATCTTTTTTTAGTGCAATTTCAAAAATACATACTAAAACTATTAGTACTATATGAGTTTAACTTTTTGATATTTTATATTTAATTTATACATAAAATTTCTTTAATTCATATTTAAGGGCTAAAATTTTAATATTGTAATTATAAATCATTCTTTCATGATATAGAGTATATATTCTACATATTAATTTAATATCAATTTAAATTTTAAATCATTTTTATCTAATTTATAGTTAAAAGTATTGATTTCTTTTTGGATTTTAATATAATATGTTTCAGATATTATGTTATTAGTAATAGTAGTAAAAGTGTAGAATCTCAATGAATGACAAATTTAGTAGCTTCTATTACACAATAATATTCTATAATCTTGGCACATTGCCATGAGCTCTTGACTTAGGAAAAATATAATTGACTAATATTCTATACTATATATCTTAATTTCTTGGTTAGATGATTACTATAGTTTATGTGCAATGTACTAATCATTTAACTAATTTTAATTCAATTAATTTTTTTGATTAGAGGATGAGTCTAGTTATGATCCTTAATAAGTAAAATATCATCAAATTTAAACAGTTTCTACAAATCAAATATGATTTTATAATTTCATTTATTGGTTCATTTAAATGAACTAATATGAGTATATAACGTAACTATTAGTGAATTAAATATATATTCAATTATTCATATTGATAAAATCTGCCAAATTTTTAATTTGATAATTTTTAGTATTATATATTATTGAATTTCAAAGGAATGTTTAGTTAATTCAATATCAAAATACAAATAAGATAAAAATATTATATATGTATATATAAAAATTATTTTAAAATCGATTAGTTTCGGATATTGATGCAGACGGTCAAGTATGGTTGATGCGGTTCTCGATGCGGATATTTGAAAAATATCGAAACCGTACCATGTAAACTTTAAGACGATTCGGTTCGGAGAAAGTCAAAAAGTCAATGGATATTTTCGGTTTGGATATCAGTTCGGGTTCGGTGATCTCCAAGTCCCGTGCACACCCCTACTAAGAACTCTTGTCTGTGCTTATATGATGTCATAATATTGATTCGAATTTGTCTATGAGTTTGTAATCAATATTTGACATATTTTTCGAATCTTAGGGGCATAATCGAAACTGTGGATTTATATTAAATATGATTATTTATTTTCTCAATTAATTCATGCTTTCTATTTTATGAATTCGAGTGCTTATTCTTAATTGCTTATTATTTGGCCGGGAATAATTTGCAAGTCATATTTGTTAGTGCAAAATTCGGGAGATGAGTTCTAACAAAGACGAAAATCGGATTCAGACATAAACGGATGTAACGAGCCAGGAGGCCTACAACTGTTTGTGGGGAGTCATTCAATTCACAAATCTTTTGGGAGTTAGTAATAATTGTAACGAGTCGGGAGGCCTACAATTGTTATTAATCAACTGTTTATTCACCGCACGGAAGGGGGAGTAGACTAACTTAGGAATTGAACCTATAGAATTGTAAGAATTGGTTTTTAAAACTTTATTCGCATTTAATAGTGAAGAAGCATGTTGAGATTATGTGCCTAAGGTTGCTCCTAAAAATGTTGAAAATACTTGTGGAGTTCATAAATTATTTCTTTCATTTCGTTTTATTTTCGATTTTCTTAGATTAAAAACACTTGATTTTTCGGTCGCTTCAATAAAATTGGAATACGATGTTATTATAGCCTAAGTGTTTCGAGATTCAATCCCTGAGGAATACGACCTTGCTTGCCATTATCATATAAACTACACCGTACACTTGCAGTTGTATGACCAAAATATTTTTGGCGAACAGTGATCAAATGATTGAAATCTATAATTTTTAGATATCACAAAACTTTTTGCAAATCGTAATTTATGTGGGACCACTATTTATATAATCCTATATCTACAACACTAAAATTGCAATTTAGCCTAAAATAAAATGCATGAGTGGATGTAAAAGCATGAGGACTGCTTTTTTTTTTAAGTACATGAGGAATGTTTTTACTTTGAAGTAAAAGTGATGAAATATGAGTGATAACAAAGATATTTTGTTTATTATATTCCAGTTCGATGTTCAATTATTACAATTTAGTCACAACAAGATATTCCAAAGCATCCAACCTATTTTTCTGGTTAACAAAATTGTGGCGATTTGGCCTATGTTTCAGATTTTTCTGCTCCCAACAGAAGTTAAAAGTCCCAATGTCATAACAATGACAATTTTTGAAAATGAAGTCTGTGGTTTTATTGACAAATGCAACGAATTACATGTTTTGATGCCCTATAGATTTGTTTTAATTTTGAGCTTTTCTTGAGTGTGAAAGATTGACTTTAAGGTAGAAAATATCTCTATTTAGTGGCTAACTATAAACTAATATTTTAAACTAATATTAAAATAATCAGCACCAGATTAAAATATAAAATTTTAAGGTTACTTGTCATAAAAATATATTAGTCTAAATGTGATTATAACAACGCTGTCAATGAAAAAATCTCTGATCTTTTCATTAGGACAACATTTCTAGGTTGGACGTGGTATGATTTCCTTGGCACAGAGTCCGACCCATTTAAGTTGGATTCGAACATTTTTGGGTACCATAGTTCGAAATAAAGGAAAATAAAAATCAAAGAAGAGAGTCAAGAGACTCAACTATAATCAGAGTTCTCGATTAAAGTCACACTTGTTTTCTAGATCCGAGTATTTTCATCTATCTAGATAATCTATTTAGATTTCACATGTCTTTGCTTTTGATTATTTTTTCCAGAATGGTTAAAAATATATTTTATTTGGTAACTGATATTAAGATGGTGAGACTAGTGGAATTTGATCCCAGTCAATAGCATGAGCTATAACTGCTCAGCTAACCGAGCTACAATCGATTATTACGCATGTAACTGTATATAAATCTATATAGACGAAAATGTTTATGTGGTGTGAACAAAATTCAAAAGACGGTCTTGATTATCTCAACATTAATTTTTGTATCATCGAAGCAGAATCACTGTAGAAGTATATAATTCCCGAACGGATTTGACTGATTGACTTGTTTAACTGTCAGACGGTTTTTGGAGGACTAGTTGAATCGGACGAAATACTGATTCGAGATTGAAGTTCTGTCTGATTTTAAAAAGAAGTTGTCTTTTTGTGGTAAGATGCAATGACCCAAATGTTTTCGTAGACCAAGTTTTTTAAGGTTACATTCGAATGGAATAATTTAGAACTGAAAAAATGATTTGGAGGAAGGATTTCAAATTAGCCCATATAAGATGAATTTATTAAGCCTATTAATTGATCACCTTGCTATCATCAGTAGTTCTTTCTAAACCTCGCGAAGAAAAATGTTATTCCCATTTTTATATTCACCAAAAGACCCGACAGGAAAAACTCGTTTCGAGACTGATTGAGGAAACGTGGATCCTTACCCACCCCAAAGAAACCAGTTGATCGTGACAAGAAAGACCGTTAGATCTAGCTGACAATAGTGCACTAGATACTCCAACATCATGCTGATTCTCACCATTAGCTTCTCACATATGCCAAGATAATCTATAAATAAAGTGGTACATTCTTTACAATGGTAACTATTAGTTGACTTTTCACTTCTTATATATACTAGATCAAGATTATTATTTGACTTAAGCATTTGATGGTCTTAGTTGATAGATGATCCGTACTAACGTGCTCTAACTTGTAATTTTTTTTTCTCAATTGCCTATCCGACTCCAACCGAAGGTAAATTTTGATCTAAATCAAAACATTAGAAAGATAACTAAAGTGGCTACCCTGTCAAAAAAAAAAAAAAGGGATAATTATAGTGGCGAAAAAATTTGAAAATTCATAGCGCAAAAAAAAAAAATCTAAATTCTAGACTATGCAGGTGGAATATCTCAAATTTGTGGATAATATAAGCTGACCACGCACAGCCAGTGGATAAAATTATCTATCCAGATCTTCCGCCTCTGTTAATAATTTCATCATTCTCTCTGTTCTCTCAGTATCTGCCATCTGAAAAATCATTCCCTACAGTTATACACCAACCCATCTTCTCCAAAACAAATTCACTTTGCATCATTAATTTCATGGCTACAATCACAAATTTCCTAGTCAAACAATCCCCATACCTCACCCCCATCACAAAAATCACGCCCCTCTACCCTCAATTTCCCTCCAATCACCTCCAGCTGTCATCCAAACCCAAACAGAATTACTTCAATTTAGAATCTAACCGCCGCGCGACCTTCACCGCCAAATCCGCCGCCGCATCCGGCGTCGAAACAGCCAAAAAGGACGAAAGAGTGCAAAAAGTACACAGCATCGAAGAATTCGACGCAGCACTCCGCGCAGCCAAAAACCGCCTCGTCGTGGTCGAGTACGCCGCCAGCAACAGCGAGGACAGCAGCAAGATCTACCCGTTCATGGTGGATCTCAGCCGCAACTGCAGCGACGTCGATTTCCTACTCGTCATGGGCGACGAATCTGAAGAAACTCGCAAGCTCTGCGCGCGAGAGAAAATCGAACAGGTCCCTCACTTCAGCTTCTACAAGAGCATGGAGAAAATCCACGAGGAGGAAGCAATCGGCCCCGATCGGCTCATTGGAGACGTTCTGTACTACGGCGACAACCACTCCGCCGTCGTCCAGCTCCACTGCAGGGAAGACGTCGAGAAATTGATCGGAGAGCACAAAGTGGATCACAAATTGATCGTTCTGGACGTCGGGCTGAAACACTGCGGGCCCTGCGTTAAGGTTTACCCGACGGTGCTGAAGCTGTCGCGATCTATGGCGGATACGGTGGTTTTCGCGCGGATGAACGGCGATGAAAACGATAGCTGTATGCAGTTTTTGCGAGACATGAATGTGGTTGAAGTGCCCACGTTTTTGTTCATCAGAGATGGGGAGATTTGTGGACGGTATGTCGGGTCGGGTAAAGGAGAGCTTATTGGGGAGATTCTTAGATACCAAGGAGTTCGGGTCACTTATTAAATTAAATTTTATATAAAATTTAGAAATTTGAGATCTGTGATGTTAGATGAAGAAACTTGTATTTTGGTGGTTTTGTGTAACAGTTAATGTTTGATGGTATGGGGATTAATTTTTGTGTGACACTTATAATTTATGAACTTAAAGAAAAAAAAAAGGAATTACTAGATATACAAGTGCATGATTATCATGTATGTTTATGTTATTGTAATGTGTACTTCAGATTGAGTATACTTTAAAAACGATTTACAGTTTTATAGTATGTTTCGTATATTCATATCGATACATATATGAAATTATTTATATTATATGATATGTTCAACAGGGAGACTTTGATAATGATATTACTTATTGGAATAATTGAGCGAGAGAAATTGTCATTATTTTCTTTTGTAAATTCCTCTTACAGCCTTTTTGTTAGGATGAAATCTTATATTTCAAAAGGACGTTTCTGGTAGGATTTTATTGATTTTCCATGTGGACAAACATAGATGTGGCAAAATCCAGCCCGGCCAAGTCAACCCGAAGTTTGGGTTAGGCTGGGCAACAATTTTTTAGACTCGAAAAAAGCCGGACCTATTTGGCCTGGCCCGACGGGCGGGACTAGCCCGACTTTTTCGGGCTGGCCCGAAAATTTTCTACATGAAGTGTATACATGGGATGGGTTAGCCTAGGTAATTTCATGGCCCGATCCAGCCCAAAAATTTATAAAAAGCCCGACAGATTGGTCAACCGACTGCCCCAAATTGCCACCTAGACAAACATATGTAATTACAATTATTTTATGGGTTATCTAATTTAATAGATCGAGTTAAGTGGTCTAATTTAATAAGGCTCTAGAAAATATCCAATGATATGGGTTTGCAATGTGTAGAGACCCAATATTAGTCAATTATGATTGATGGACTTTTAATTGACCTAGTATATAAGAAATTCTAATTAGGGTTATGGTCCTCAAGTCAAATCAATCGTTCACTCATCTCGTCTTCCTCATCTTAGAGAGAAAACCACCAGCACTGCAAAGATTTGGGCGTGAATCGCTAACCCACCTAAGGATTCACATAGCATCAACATGGATCAAAGATATCAATTTGTGTACGTGGATTTAAGGTACGCTTTCGATTTAGATTCAATTTTATTTGTTTCTTGATAATTCACGTGATGATTGTGGGGTATGAATTAATTATATTAATTCTAACAAGTGGTATCAGCGCAAATCATGTTGAATTATCACGAACAATTTTTATGTTGTTCTTTCTTGTTTGATCTCTGGTTGTATTCAGATTTACAATCTTATTTTGGATGAATCGGTATATTTCATATATAAGATTCATATTTTGATTATCCTGGAAGTTGAAAGAAGTTTTCTAGAATTTTATTTGGTTGTTGAGTATTTTGTTCTATCTATTCCGTGGGATTAAGAATATAACTAATTCTAGTATTTGGGTATCGGATCCAGGCTCACTTCCTTTGATTGATTTTGTTTCTCTGGTTGACTATGAAACTGAGAAAAATTTCGTAAATTATAATTGTTTAAATTGTTGGATTGAGATTGAGACTGAGTATCCAACCTCTGATTTGGAACGGGAAAGCGGGCAAATCCAATATTATGACAGATTTTGGATCTGGGAGACGGAACTTCGTTTGAGTCGGATCAGGATGGAGACTGGACGACGACCTCGATCATGGGGGGGACGTCTGTCGCGCCGAGCAGTGGTCTTCGTAGCGGTGGTCGGCCGATGACTATTCGTGGGTGGAGGCTAGATGACTGCTTGGCGGCTGGTCGGTGTCCAAGGGCGGAGCTAGGACGATTTAGCAGGGTGGGCCGATACACAAAAATGGGATGGGTCGGATAGAAAATCCAAAAAAAAATAATACAAATTATAACTAATTTTTCCTTTTTTTTTTCGAATTCTCACTATTTTGTTTTTAAAAAAAAGGGCTCGGACAGGGCCTAGGTTGCCCCAACCCTGTATCCGCTATTGTCGGTGTCCCGGCGTCACGTGTGGCTGCAGTCCTATGTCGCCGGTGAAGGTTTCATATGTTGGCCATTTACTTTGTCTTTGGCAATAGTGGCGATGACCATGGTCATTTGGTGTTGAGGAGGATTATGATATCTTCTAGGGTTCAATTGAAGAAGATGACAATTTAAATTGGGCTCAACCTCTTTTGGGCTTAAGTTAAAATTAATATTAAGCCTAATTTTTTATTTTTAATTTTGGGTTTAATCTAAAGTTCTTGGCTAATTTTTCTTTAATCCAATTTACGGTTAGATTTGGGGCCTAAAAATATTACTTTCGGTCTTTAAATCTAAATAAAGTTTGAATAATGAGCCTGAATTAGCTGTAACCCAAAACTCAAGTAAGGAAAATATTAATCCAATCTTTATGAGTTAAATTAACTCACCCTTTAATGACCCAATACCTTAAGGCCCCAAACTAATATTCAATTTTGAATATTTATTCAAATACAACCCGTAAATAAATTGACCCAAGTTCAGTTAAAACCCTGAGAAAGTCTAATGATTTGATTTTAAAGCTTATTTGGTTTTCCATTCTTTTAAATCAAGTTTTTGACGTGCGATGCACGGGGTATGAATTTTTGAATTTGTCTTTTACCATCGTACGTTGGCCTATCATAAAGAGTAATGAATACCGTTAATGTTTTTTTCCCCTTTGAAACGGCGTTTGTATGTGGACATTTCTTTGGAATTTTTTTAAATACTTTTAAGATGATGATATATTGATGACCATTTGTTTGGTTGTTAATCTTATAAATAATATCATTTCTTGTATATGCTTTATATCAATAAGTTCCATAAAATCATATACTTAAATATAACTACTTCAAATATCGTATGTGATGTTATAGTTACTGTACATATAAAATATATGAAAACGGAGAAAGAATTGACAGAATTAACAACCAAAGAAATAGTCATCAATATATCCACACATATATATCCTTTCTTATATATGTTTTTCTTGTACCAAAAACATATGGATGTTACTATAGAATAATATTCTATGATATTTTCATAATTTCTCTCCCTTGGTTAAATTTTCTTTTGACTTAATTTATAATAATGCATGGCTAAATAATAGCTCTAGAAAAAAAAGATATTAATTGTATTCAATACATTTTTATCTCATATCCATGTATTGTATCACCCTGCAATAAGAAAACTTGACATTTTACAAACCTTTTATGCTACAATCGATTTAAATATTAATACGATATTAAAACAAAAAAAATTCTAGACTTATGTGTCATGGAATACACACTCTAAATTGTTCACATTGTTTCAATCATTGCATATTGGTTTCTCGTAGAGTCAAACCAAATAGAGTTTCATCGCCCATTTTTGCTTAGTCATATCGGCATCCTTAATCAGTGTGAGCATAAATGTTTCATTAATTCATTTCTTTAGAATGGGAGAGAATGATTGACAGAGGAGTTTATTAATATTAGTACTCAAATTGCACAAAACATTTGCAGTAAGAAAAACTACAATACAAAACCATATTTATAGGTGAATTTAGCAAGTATAATTAAGGAAATTTTTTGCTATAATTATTTATTATATAGTATAAGCTTAATAGAAGATTTTAATTTTCTATATTCTTTTTCGAAATATCTTATTCGATATTTTATAATTATGTTTGAAAGAATTCCAGATTTCTAGTTGAGATAAGAATCTTATATTTCTTGATATTTCTTATGCAAAATCTTAATATTAGATTTTGATTTCCTATATTCATTTTCGGAATATTTTTTCCAATATTCAAATTTTTAATTGAGATATGAACCTCATATTTTTGGAATATTGTTATGCAAATAATATTATTACAAAATTATCAACCGTAAATAATAAGTGATTTCTTTATTTTTATTTTTATTTATGGATAGAAATTTTATTGCAATTAATCAAATAGTCAAACTTTCATATAATTGCAAAATTTATTATAATCAATGTATATTTTGAATAAATAAAATCAGTGAATAATATATAATCGAAAATAAACTAATTAGAATCCCAAAAAAAGTGTTTTGTAGTTGTACAAAATCAGGATAAATATTCAAATCGTGTCTGGAAAATATTTTAACTACAATTTTTAAGTGACTTTGTTATTATATATGTAGATATATATATAGATTAAATAAAATCATGTTTTATATTTTGTCATCATAATTTTAGTAAAAAATGAAACATTTCAAAAGAATAAAAATTATTCTATTTTTACATATACATAGATATAAAAAAAAAGTGTCAAACAGACAAATTCATGTTTAATTGTTAAAATATACTACTTTGAAAGCTGAATAACAAAATACGTCGATAAGTGTAAAAATAATTTTTGTTAACCTGAAAAGTATGTTAATTAAATATTAAAAATGATTTTCTATATAGAAAACATTATTATGAATATAATTTTATTTGAAATATATATTTAATTTAATAATACATAAATAAATGTAACGTTATGTATGTATATATGTGATATATATAAAACATATACTTTTGGATACATTTTATGGTATTTTTCTTCAACTAAAATAAATATATTTTAACTGGATTTCATAAACTTAAAACAATTCTATATAATTATGAAGAAATGGGCTACGCCCACCCAACAACTATTCATATATCACAAATACCAAAATACATGAATTCACAAATTAATGTTCCATATCCAAAATGTATAATTATTATAGCCCATTACAAAATAAGTTTTTTAGTAAACATATCTTATATCTATTTTATGTGTATTGTTTATTTTATATATGCAATATGGGTGTCAAATCGATAATTGTAAAAAGACGATTAATTTGATATATTATACGTTAAAAAAGGATAAAAAAACAAAAAAGTTATTAAATTTTACAAAAGAAAAATAAAAAGATAAATATAATAATTAATGCAGTACACACATAGATTTGGAAAATTTATATTATATAATGCTTTGCTACCATATATACATATAGATTTCTCAAAATTAATGTACTAATTACCAAAATCAATGTTACTTGTTATAATTATATTTTACTAACTCTAGAATGACGTTTTAGGCGGGGAAAAGTTTTGGTTACTATTCATAAGTGACTCTCTTTATATATATATATATATATATATATATATATCAAGAATTAAATTTTGAGTTTAAATTATTTTGAGCTCGAATTTATATGGTTCAATTTTGTGGTTGAAAATTTTGGATATTGAACTTGATTTGGATTCGATTAACACTTATTAGATTTATGACCCAATCTGGTTATCTGGGTTATTAAATTTAAATAAAGTTGGATTTAAAGTCTTATTTGGTTTTGAACTTTAAATTCAAATAAGGTTAATTTTGATATTGAGTTCATATAAAGTTGAATTTAAGTCTAATCTAGTGCTTTGGGTTTTAAGTTCAAATAAAGATGGATTTTTGTGACTGTACCATATGTTATACCAAATGATACATCATCTGCAACCACATCTTCGCATCATGAATGACTATTGATACAAATGTCGTAAAAGATGTTGTCCCAGATGTTATAAAAGATGTTGCCCCAGATGTCATAATATCTGCTACCACATCCGGATCTACAGAGAATGAAACTAATTCTGACCCTTATATTGAAGCAAACTTGGAAGGACATGATTTAATCATCAATAAAAGATGAGATCCCCCAAGCAAAATTCAAAAGAATCATCATGTAGACATATAAAAATTATGGCCAATCGATAATTGCCAAATGTCGAATCTCAAATCCTTGGAGACCAAGACATGTCTTGACAAATATCTCAAATCTTTGGAGATTGAAACTTATCTTGATAAGATATTGAATTGATCATTATCTTTATTAATATTTATCACATCTTGTGATTAAATAGATGGATAAATATCAAATATTGACTAGACAATCAAATCAAAGCCTTCACCATATGAGTTATCTAAGAACCCCTCTCCTACAAGTATAAATAGGGGTTGTTTTCAAGGAATTAAATTACAATTCAAAGAGAAGAAATCCAAGCAAGAAGACGGTGGAGAAAATTCTCTCAAGTCAAGAAGAACAAATTCAAGGAGATCCACGGTGTTCAAGGTGAAACTCAAGGCGTTCATCGTGGAGTCCACTCAAATCATGACATTTGATTCGGGAATAATCTTTTAAGCCCTAGAGTTAACGTTTTTGAAGTCAAATCCATCTTGGAGGAAGATCGATGAGTCAAACCTACCAAGAAGGTCTCAAGTTTAAAAATCAAATATCATCCAATATGTCATGCTTAATTCGAGGTTAAGCTGTCAAACCCTCGAATTAACGTTATTCAAATTCAAGTTCAAGTTTGGAGAAGATCAAGCTGAAGAGTTCATCTCCAAATTCTCAAGTTCCAGATATTATATTTTTGAAGAAAAGAATCAGAGGAAGAAATAGAGATTGCAACTCTTTTGATATTTTTGGTTCACATATTTTCAATTTGTACTATTTTTCTTGTTTGCTTATTCGCAGACAATAAAAACTTGTGTTACAAATTTTTTGCATGCCCAGTGGGATAATCTCTCCCTCTCATCTCTTCTCTTCAAACCAAGTTCATATATCAACGAAGATGGCCAACCATTCCAAGTCTACCAATGTTAACCATTCAATGTCGAACTACGAAGCCACTGCTCCAATATACAATCATAAGGGAGAAAGGAAAGATAGGGAGTCATCGAACCATGAAGTTACTTCTCCAACAAACTAAGAGGCATGGAAATAAGGTGGTAAATATGGAGCTGCAAATAAAGAATTGTCGGGCCCGCTCGACGTGCATGCACATTCTACAAGCTCAAGATTTGAAATTGTAGCAGGCATGTTGGTTCAGGCTACTTCACTTGAAGAGCAATTTGCAAATTTGACGAAGGCCATTGAAGGACTTACAATACATGTTCAAGAGCAAGATTCCCAAATCATGAAGTTGATAGACAAAGTAGGCCAAGTTGATTCAAGTCGTGTGATGGGAAACCAAGTCGAAGCTCAAGATGATGTCGAAACGTCCACGAGGCAACAACCAAACAAAATAGAGGAATCTCCTGCAAAGGAGTGGCTAGTCTCGTCTGATGGCTTGATTCCGATTGACCAAGTGAAGGAATTCATTTAAGAGACTATCAAAAAAGAGTTTGATAAAAGCTCCAATTCAACTTCAGCTTATGTCAAGCCATATACTTTGAGAATTGATAATATGAAGATGCCTATTGACTATCAATCCCCGAAGTTCCAACAATTCGACAGTGTAGGCAATCCAAGGCAGCACGTGGCTCACTTTATCGCGACATGCAATGACGCTGGAACTTATGGAGATTACCTAGTAAAGTAGTTGATCTTTGAAAGGAAGTACATTCGATTGGTACACCAACTTGGAGGCAAATTCAATTGATACTTGGGAGCATTTAGAACAAGAGTTTTTCAACTGTTTCTATAGCACCCGACGAACTATTAGCATGTTTGAACTATCAAATTCACGATTGTAGAGAGAAGAGTCTATCATTGACTACATCAATTATTGGAGGGACTTAAGTCTCAACTGCAAAGATCAATTGTCAGAGGCTTCAACAATTAAGATGTGTATCCAAGGAATGCACTGGATCCTATGCTATATACTTCAAGGAATAAAGCCAAAAACGTTTGAAGAATCAGCAATCCGTGCGCATGCCATTGAGATAAGTTTGAACTTTGACCATTCCAAATAATGTCATTGATGATGATCTAAGTGATGATGACGATGAAGAAGAAAAGGTGGAGCCATCTTCAACTTCTCAATGCTCCTAGACGCAAGCATAAACCATCTAAAATTGTCAAAATAAAATATACCAAAATTCTCCTTGATACGAGCATAAACTATCAATATATCTCAAATTCCAATAAGGCTCCTTGACACGAGCATTAATTGTCAGATAACACTCCTTAGCATTAGTATAAAAGGTCTACATCTCAAGTTGAGATGAATACTTGATACGAGTATAAACTATCAATATATCTTAAATTCAAATGAATACTCCTAATACGAGTGTAACTATCAATATATCCCAAATTCAAATGATTACTCCTTGATACGGGTATAAACTATCATTATGTCTCAATTCAAATAGTACTCCTTGATATGAGTATAAACTACCAATATGTCTCAATTCAAATGATTACTCCTTTATACGAGTATAAACTATCAATATGTCTTTAATTCACATAAATACTCCTTGATACGAGTATAAACTATCAATATATCCCAAATCCAAATCAAGACTCCTTGGTATGAGTATAAACTATCAATATATACCAAGTTCAAATGCCTACTCCTTGATACAAGTATAAACTATCAACATGTCTAAAGTTTACTTCTTGATACGAGTATAAACTATCAGTATATCCAAATTCAAATGTCTACTCCTTGATACGAGTATAAACTATCAATATATCCTAAATTCAAATGATCACTCCTTGATACGAGTATAAACCATCAATATATGTCAAATCCAAATCAAAACTCTTTGGTACGAGTATAAACTATAAGCATATCTAAAATCTAAATGAAGACTCCTTGATACGAGTATAAACTATCTAAAAAAAACCTCCTTGATATGAGAATAAACTGTCTACAAATTCAAGAACTTCTTGATATGAGTTTAAACTATCTCTATGTTCCAAGTCAAGCGGAATGTTGTAGGTTAATCATCGGATGAAAGAATTCGAGACTCATTCACTTTAGCTTTCATTGAAACAAATGCACGTGAACAAGCCTCGAGGGGGCATTTGTAGACATAAAAAAATTATGGCCAATCGATAATTGCCAAGTGTTAAATCTCAAATCCTCGGAGACCAAGATATGTCTTTACAGATATCTCAAATATTTGGAGATTGAGAGTCTTGATAAGATATTGAATTGATCATTATCTCTTTTTATATTTATCACATCTTATGATTAAATAATGGATAAATATCAAACATTGACTAGCCAATCAAATCAAAGGCTTCACCATATGAGTTATCCAAGAACTCCTCTCCTACAAGTATAAATATGAGTCATTCTGGAATTAAATCACAATCGAAGAGAAGAAATCCAAGCAAGAAGGCGGTGGAGGAAATTCTATCAAGTCAAGAAGAACAAATTCAAGGAGATCCACGGTGTTCAAGGCGAAATTTAAGGCGTTCATCGTGGAGTCCATTTAAATTATGACATTTGATTTGGGAATAAGCTTGCAAGCCCTCGAGTTAATGTTATTGCAGTCAAGTCCATCTTGGAGAAAGATCGAAGAGTCAAGCCCACCAAGAAGGTCTCAATTTTAAAAATCAGATATCATCAAATATATCACGCTTGATTAGGAATTAAGCTGTCAAGCCCTCGAATTAACGTTATTCAAATTCAAGTTCAAGTTTGGAGAAGATCAAGCTGAAGAGTTCATCTCCAAATTCTCAAGTTCCAGATATTACATTTTTGAAGAAAAGAATCAGAGGAAGAAATAGAGATTGTAACTCTTTTGATATTTTTGATTCGCATATTTTTAATTTGTACTATTTCTCTTATTTGTTTATTCGCAGACAATAATAAATTGTGTTACACATCCAATATCTCAAGTCATAGGTGATGTATCTGAAGACATAAGAACTAGAAGGAAAGAAAGGGTAAACTATCGAGGTATGATAAGACTAGTGTGTTTGTCTTCTACTTGTTTAATGGTAAGAACTTTCTGTTGTGTCACTTTTTCTGAGCCTAAAAATATGTTTGATGCTTTAAAAAAAGATTTTTGGAATAATGCTTTGCACGAAGATTTTGATCGATTCAATAGAAAAGAAAATGATTTGTGATATTTTAACCATTTATCGTGATAACTTAAGTGCGATTGATATCTCAAAAAATCATGTCCAACATTCTCGCACTAAACACATAGATATTAGACATCACTTTATTCGAGATTTAATTAAGAAAAAATATAATTCACATTGAGTATATTGCTACTAAATCTTACAGACATCTTCAACAAGGCTTTGGATTTTGAGAGGTTTTCCAATTCAAGAAAATATCTCGGTTTTTGTGTTCTCTGAAATATTACACGAGATGTTACAACATCTCACATCACATCTGCTGTAATATCCATACACTGCATTTCACTTCTCTCCTCTATTTCTATTTGATTTTTTTGTAGTCATCCCTTCATAATAAGCTCATCATGCATATCTGCAAAAAGTGGATTGATGGTTTGAACTAGTCACATATATTTTCTCACTTGGAAAACTGGTGTGAGTTGATCTCTCCAAATTACAAAAAATTGATGTTGTTTCCCAGTTGTTGAGTTATAAAAAAAGTTTTGATTATGCTTGGACGCCTTAAAGGAAAAAGCTACCAATGCATTGTGTGCAGCTATTCCTTGTGACTAATTTCTTCAAGCTTATTGATATCTAAAAAGGCACGATCATGTGAAAAAAGAACTACCTATGGCATTTGAGTGAAAGCTCCCTTCTGGTTAACTCCCTTATGAGACTTGAAAATATTGCAAAAAACTCAAATATTTTGAAACTGGGATTTCAGATTGCAATTCATTAAATCGGTCAGTACAAGTGTAACTCAAAATGTAACGACATTTGAACCTATATCCATTGCTACAACACTTACCACTTTTTGTGTGCGATTTTTTTGTGTTTAGGCATATATCAATTTGCATGTGATGTTGGCTAATTTACTGAGATTTGGTTTCCATATATAATCTGGGATTAATATTTTCCTCTTCCCAAAATCTCGAAAATCTTGATGGATAATAATTGGTGGGTTATACCTGCTTTGAAGGACTTGGAATATTTGAGAGGAACTGAGTTTGTTAATGGAATAATAACTCAGTATTGTGTGGAGAATGGTATTGCTCATGAATTATCAGCTGCAAGAACTCCACAACAAAATGGAGTGGCTGAAAGAAGGAACAAAACTCTCAAGGAAGTTGCAAGAACCATATTAGCTGAAGTAGGATTACCAAAGAGATTTTGGGCGGAAGCAATCAACACAGCTTGCTTCACCCAAAATAGATGCATGATAAATAGACAACTGACCAAAACTCCATATGCAATCTGGATAGGAAGAAAGCCAAACGTTGGGTATTTCAAAATATTTGGCTGCAAATGCTTTATTCACGACAATGGAAAAGACAACTTGAAGGCTTTTGATGCCAAAGCTGATGAAGGTATTTTTTTTGGATACTCAGCTGAAAGTAAAGCATATAGAGTACTGAACAAAAGGACTATGGTCACAGAATAATCCATCCATGTGGTTTTTGATGAACCTAATGTGAATGAAGAAGACATTGGAGAGTTAGATGATAAGCTGAATAGTCCAATCATGCAGAAGAGTCCTTATGTTGAAGCTGAAGTAAAAGCACTTAACCAGATGAAGATGAGACAATTTGAATCTCAAAGACAAATTGGAAGGTCTACAACTGAATGAAGATGAAAGAGTTGTTCAAGATAACTTAGCTGGAAGACGGGTGAATCCAGCTAACTTACTTCAACCTGATGTAAGATGGCTGAAAGACCATCCATCTGAGCTGATCATTGGAGATGTGACGGAAGGTGTACGAACAAGATCAAGATAACAACATGAAGCCATGTTTACTTGCTTCATCTCTCAAATAGAACCCAAAGATGTGTCCCAAGCACTGGAAAATACACATTGGATTCAGGCTATGCAAGAAAAGCTGAATCAATTTGAAAGAAATAATGTGTGGGAATTGGTTCATAGACCAACACATCAAAATGTAATAGGCACAAAATGGATGTTCAGAAACAAAATGAATGAAGATGGTTCTGTTGTCAGAAACAAGACAAGATTAGTTGCCAATGGCTATTGTCAAGAAGAGGGCATATATTTTGATGAAACCTTTGCACCTGTTGCAAGATTGGAAGCAATAAGAATGTTTCTTGCCTATGCTGCTCACAATTTTTTTTGTTGTATTCCAAATAGATGTAAAAAATGCATTTTTAAATGGATTATTGGAAGAAGAAGTATATGTTGAGCAACCACCAGGATTTGAGCAAAAGACAGATGGAGGCATGGTTTATAAATTTAAAAAGGCACTATATGGACTGAAACAAGCTCCAAGATCATGGTATGACACATTGTCACAATTCTTAATTGACAAGGGATTCACAAAAGGCAAAGTTGATAGGACACTCTTCAGAATTCAAGATGAAAAGAGCATACTACTTGTTCAAATTTATGTAGATGATATCATTTTTAGTTCCACAAATAAAGAGCTGTGCACCAAGTTCTCAAACCTCATGCAAGACAAATTTGAGATGAGCATGATGGGAGAACTGACTTTCTTCCTAGGACTTCAAGTCAAACAAATGGAAGAAGGAACCTACATAAGTTAGACCAAGTATACAAGAGATTTAATGAAGAAATTTGGTATGGAAGAAAAATCATCAGTGAAAATTCCTTTGAACACATCAGCCAAGATGGACATGGATACAGATGGAAAGGCTAGTGATCAAACAAGGTATATAACTCTTATTGGATCTCTACTCTACTTAGCAGCAAACAGGCCAGATATCACCTATGATGTAGGAGTTTGTGCCAGATTTCAATCACCACCAAAAGAAAATCACATGACTGCAGCTAAGAGAATCCTAAGATACCTAAAGGGAAGTTAAGGAGTCGGCTTATGGTATCCAAAGGAAGGAGGATTCAAGTTGGTGGGATATTCAGATTCAGACTATGCTGGTTGTAGAGTTGATAGAAAAAGTACATCAGGTGCTTGTCAAATGCTTGGAAATCGATTAATCTCATGGTTCAGCAAGAAGCAAAATTCAATAGCAACCTCCATGACCAAGGAGTACATAGTTTGGCAAAAGCAGTGCTCAACTCTTATGGATGAGACAACAACTGAGAGACTATGATGTAAAAGAACAAGAAATTCCAATTATGTGTGACAACACCATTGCTATTGCAATAACTGAAAATCCAGTCTTGCACTCAAGAAAAAAACACATTGATGTCATATATCATTTCATAAGAGATCATGTGGAAAAGAAGGATATCACCTTGGAATATATCTCAACTGATAAACAGTTGGCTAACATATTCACAAAGCCTCTATGTGAATCAAGGTTTGAAGAACTCAAGAATGAGTTAGGGTTAATTAAGCTGAGTTAGATCACTCAGAAGACTCACTCAGCTGTAACAAAAGATAAGAAAATGAAAAAAATTCACATTTCAGCCAGGTGAAATAGTCTAGTCAGGGAGACAACTGAATCGAGTTAGCTGTCAGTTGAGTGATGGCAAGACGAGAAACTGAGTTATTTTAAGAAAGAGCTGGATAGTCAATAGGTCAAATGACCAAAATGATGTTGTTTCATGAAAGCGGGAATGTTTTTCTTACTGACATCAGACAAAATCACGAAAAATGAGGAAAAGCTGCACAATTAAGCCCATGATTGGATATAAATGTTGTTGTATTAAATGCGGTAAAATAATGTGGTTTTCAAGGAACAATCTTGAGCGTTGATCTTGGTCGAATTATTCAAATTCCTTTAACCCTCCCTTCAAGTCTTATATAAGCAAAAATTGATTTTCTCTCTCCTCACTCAAACACTCATCTTCAATAAGGCAAAGCAAGTTCTCTCTGCAAAAAGATATCTAAACCCTACTTTTGCGATTGAGATTTTACGTTTTTTTCAAAGGCTATCTAGATCGAAAATGGCTCCAACTTACGACTACGCAAATCTCTCCAAGCAAATCCACACCGACTCCTCGGGGGATTTCGAAGGCATGGTGAAACAGGGTACTGATGAAACTTTGGTTAAGAAGATTGCTGCTAATCTGGAGAAGTCCGGTTTGAAGGACTTCCTGTCTATGCACTTTACTCACACTTACTTATAGGAAGTCTCCATGTTCTACGTGAACACTGAGGTTCACGGTGATGAAATTGTTCCTTTATCCATGGGATGGCATCACCATTTCTACAAAGGACTTAGATGAGCACTGCTATCTGCCAGCTGAAGGATTAAAAGATATTGCTGAGAAGGATGTTGACTTAGCTGCTGCTTGAAAGGAAGTTGACAAGCCTGAGTCAGCTGCTAAGGTGGTTTACACTTCTAAGAAGGAGGCTCTAAAAAAAGATTACCACAAACTGATGGACATTGTGTCCAAGTATGTGGACATGAAATTTGGAAGCTTTAATCAGTTGTCCAAGACGAAGCTGATCATGATGGCTGCGATCATGCAAGAGAAGAAAGTCAACTGGGCTAAGTTTGTTTTTTCACCGAATTTGCTGAATGTCTTTGAACAGACCTACAAGGAAGATGGGTCTTTTGGCTGTTCCCTGGGTTATGGCCTGGTGATTGGCCATCTGATGGAGGCAAAGGGTATTGCTCTCCGCCATGGCAAGCCCTTTCATGCCAACAAGAGAATGTTCAAGGCGAACTTATCTGGAGCCCAAAAGAAGGCTCATGCTAGAAAGGCTGATACGAGTGAGGGGGAATCAGCTGACCCCACTGAAGATACATCTGAGACCTCCCCAACTCTCTCTCTGAAGAAGACATCCAAGAAGAGAGTTGCTACCTCTAAGCCTGCCCATGCCCCATCAACTAAAACAATGAAAGCCCCCAGCTCTCACAGCCAAGTCCAAAGCACCTGCCCCCGCAGCAGAGACTGAGAAGGAACCCCAAATCCCTTCTCAAGTCGTGAATAAGAAGAGGACTGCCAAGTCAAGAAAGGAAGCTGCCTCTAAGAAAAGTCCAATGTCTTTCACGTTCGACGAGCCTGAAGAGGTGGAGGAACCTGAGATCCAGATGGTTCCATCCAAAAGAAGGTGGCTGTACAAGCGTTCTGAGCTTGAGAAGACAACTGAGTTCGGCACTCAACCGGAGAAGGAAACTGTGACTGCTGACACTCAGGAGGAGCAGTCTCCAGAAGTGTTTGATGAAACTGAGAAGACTGCTGATGGTGATCAACAGAAGATCCAAGAAGACCCAGCTGTAAAGCGAACAACTGAGGAATTGGCCACAACTGAGACAACAGAACATATTGAAGAACAGGTTGTCTCATCTCCTCAAACAGAAGCAACTGAGTTAGAAGAGGAGCATGGCTCATTAGCCCCCATTCAGGAGACAAGAAAGGATGGCGATGAAGCTAGCAAATTGGGCACCCAAGCCAAGCCAACCCTAAGGTGTTAACACACCAGCCCATGCGGCTTAACACTCAATGGAAATAGCAGCCGTATCTCAGGAGCAGATTGACCCAACTATCATTCACTCAACTGGTGCGCTAGCTGAGGGGAAAGCTCTCTCCACCATAGCAGGGTTGGAGGTTGTTGTGGGAGACCAATCAATGAAGTTAGGAGGCGAAGGAAAAGAAGTTACAAAAAAGCAGGGTGACATTAACGGTGCTTAAACAGTTAAGTCTATCTCAGCTGAAATGTCAGCTGCATTGAAGGCCGACGACGCAGCTGCCACAGTTGAAGCAAAGGATGGTGAAGCCCTGGGAGTTAACACTCTGGGCTTTGAAAGTACAACCGAGGAGTTGAGACACCGATGGATGCCACATTATAAGACCCTAAGACGGTTGCGACTGTCGAAGGGAATGTATAAGACACTGTAGCAGTTGAGACTGCTGGGGGTATTGAAGGCCTTAGGGAGGTTGAGACTTCCCTGGGTAAGGATGAAGGTGATAAGAACATCCCTCTGATTGAAGGTGCTGCCACAGAAGAGGTAATTGGTGCCCTTCATGACTCTCAAGAGAATACTGACACATCATTCTTAGGGTCAGAGGATGAAGCTGACTCTACCCAGTCTGAAAATCCAATAGTGGACCCACCAAGATGTTCGCAATCTCGAGCTGCCAGCCAAGGATGTGACGGCTCGAATGAGGTTCAATTTCAATGATGAGCCATCCCCAAAGGTCTCATCATCCTCCGATGACACTAATGATATAGCTGAGGATCAGGTTCTTCACGTAGCAAAACATACTGCGACCGAGGAAGCTGTTCACACAGTTGAGGCTCAGTCAGCTGGGCAAGCCATCATAACTTCCCCAGCTGCAATCGAGTCATCGACGCAGACTCCCACAACTGTGACATCTGCCGATGAAGCTGCCACAGCTGAGGCACATAGAGCTGGTTCTACTCATCAAGAACAAGGGAAGGCTACACATGAAAAAGACTTGGGGATCCCATTTGTTCGAGATGATGTTTTTGAGGAAGAATTTCCCTTCACCGTTGAATTGCCAGAATTAGAAGCTGAATCTGCCAGAGACTTAAGAAAATATATAGTGCGAGAAGAGCCCATCATCCCCTCGGATACGATTGTTCCAATGGATTTCGATTTTGATGCAGAATTGCCAGCAATCGAGTCAGCCTCAGGAGCAGAGTTCCGTAAAGCCTTCAAGACTATTTGTGAGGAGATTGAGAAGATGGAACACCATCAAGCATCTTTGGATCTCATATAGGACAATCGGGATGCCACCCTCTCAGCTGATTTACGAGGGATTGTTGTCAGGATTCGGGAATGGGCTATGCAGCAGACAACTATGAGATCTGAGCAAGTCCGGCACTTCAAAGCCTTATTTGTGAAATAGCTATTGTGGAGTACGGACAATTCGATGTATCAGTAGTGGATGAAGGAGTATATTGCAAGGAGTGAAAAGTCCAACAAGTCGGATATGGAGCTGCTACAACATTTTCACAAGAATGAGATTGCCAGACTCGAAAACAATATGAATGAGAAATTCAGCCTTCTCATAACTGAAATGAAAATTGTATCAGCCGATTCAAAAGTCACACGCTCTGAATTTTGTAAGGCATACGATGTAGCAGACTCCAAGCAAAACTCGACGAACAGACGACTGGACTTTCTACTCAGTGGTTTGTTCCTTGGGATACCTCTCTCTTTTGGTGATGATGATGCCAAAAAGGGGGAAGAGGATACCCCTAAGGGATTGAAGATGAAAGGAGGTGATGCAGCTGAGGGGGAAGGAAGTTCGAAGGATTTGAAGTTGATGTTTGCTTAAACCCCTCAGCTAGGTCAAGTCATAGCTGATATTCTCAGCAAGCTACCCATGAGATTACCTATTGAGAAAGTTGTATTGGCCATGAAAGACAAAAGAAGGGCCATTGAAGCTGCATTTGAAGAGGTAGCTGAGAAACAAGGCGCCCACGTTCAAGAGATAATGAAGCAATATGGTGGTCCACCAGCCGGGAAGGACTACACTGCGATTCAACCCCCGAGAGAAATTACTATGCTTGGTGATAGATCTGAGCCCAGATCAGTAGAGGAATTCAAGACTCTAGATTCAGAAAGCTATTTTAAAGGAATGACTCTGGCTCATGCTTGTGATTTGTATTGGGAAAAGGGACTGGAATTATGTCAATCAGCTGATAAGCAGCAAACTTCCAGCAGCCACTCGGTTGGAAAGTATAAGACTCCTATACAGTACACTCCCAGAGGAAGGGGAAGACATAGTGGTGGTATAAGAGGCTCTCAACCTCGACCAAAAGCAAAAGATGTCTCGTTCGTAGATCCAGGGAAGAAAGGAATTATCTACTGGGATGGATACGATCACCTTGCCAACATCGAAGTTGCAAGAAAGAACGCTGAGGCTCTAAAAAGACAACGCAGGCTGAAAATGAGACAAATGCTCGCAAACGGGAAGGGCGAAAGTAGAGGGATGACCCTGCTGCTAGGCGAGCATATGAAAAAATGAAAAGAGGAGAAGAAGAGAAGGAGAGAAAGAGGGATGATGATGAGGACAAAAGAAGAGCTGAAGAACAAAGAGGAAGAAAACAGCAAAGGCGGTGAAGTGTGCTGTGAACCCCTTCATGTATTTTGATGTAAATACATATTCATGTAAGTCTTCTGTAATAAGCTCTATAAATTTTCTTGTAACATAGCTTATATACATTGTACTGATGTATTTGTATAGAGATATGTATAGGAAAGTCTCTGATACATTATGTAAACAACTATGTAAAGCACAAGAATGCTATGGTCAATAAAAGAAGGATTCAAGCATGCATTCTTTGTTACTGCATTGTCTGTATTTATGCTGTTTATTTAAGTTGCATGTTTTAAGTTTTGGCATCATCAAAAAGGGGGAAATGGTTAGGAATTTATTTGTTAGATTTTGATGATACCATGTAAAACTTAAATTAGGAAGTTGGCACTCCATTTTTTCTTGTAATTATATATTTTAAAAGATGGAACTCGAAGAGATCTGAGTTAAGTCAACCAAGTCAACATTACAAGAAGTCAGCTATGGACTGGATCGAAGACACTACTGTGAGTCAACTGAGTATGACTTAGAAGAAGAGAGGAACTCGACTGAAGGAAAATCAGCTGAGGAGCAGCTGTGAGATGTGTCAACCAAGTCAACCAGAGAAGCCAAGTCCATAAAGACTCAAGTCCTCTATACTGAGTCAATCCTAAGATTGGAACAGACTCAAGTCAATTGGAGTTATAAGTGGCAGTCAAGTTAAAGACAACTGATAGCAAACCATTGCACGAAAATCAAGAGGATTACTTATTTTATAAATGTCTCTATACTTCCAGGTCCTAAAAGTGATCAAGTCCAAGGCATGCGAATTAAATAAGCCAAATGATACTTCAAGTGGGTGTCAGACCCTGAAAAGCTGGAAGATTCAAGAATACGAGGAAGTGGCACAATCACACGCTGAGAAAGCATGTCAGGACAAGCCAACGACCATTGATATATTGTTTGAACATTTATCTATCTCTTTAATGGACAATTTTTCAAATGATAGTATAAAAGGCTGAGGTTCAAAAGAAATTACAGATGTAAGTGATATACTGCAAACAAAAAGACACAAGAAATATACAAGAACAATTGCTAAGAATACACATATAAGCAGAAAAGAAAATATCTATTAATCCTCAAGCCTGCAAATTGCAAGTATCTTAAATCCAACACTTATTGAAGGATAGAAGGAATCACCAAGTTGAAGAGGAACTTTTGAAAAACTACAAGAGGTCTACTTTCCAAGTGAAGGATTGTAGAAAGGTTCAAGATTGAACCAAATATCAAGTTTGTTGGAGGGATACGTGATCAAATCCAAGAACTTGAGAAGTGAACTGTAGTAGCAACATCCGCCTCGTGAAGAAGCTGAGTCGCAATAAAAAACCAATTGTGTGATCAAAGCATCTCTAGACTGAGTCGTAGGAGAAGTCAGTTGTGTGATCAAGATTGCCTCCAGACTGTTCATCACTTTGTAAACTGATCAATACTTAGTGGATTCCTACAGGAGTTGGAGAAGAGAGGATTAGAAGAATTACCCCATCTTCGAACCTCTATAAAAATATTTGTGTCTATTTACTTTCAACATTACTTTCCTGCATATTTATTGTATATCTGCTGATAAGTTTACATTTGCTATCCCAACTGATAATAAGCTAAGTGCTAAAACAAGTGTGAAACTAGCTTTAAATAAGTCAAGGGTGTTAAGTCTTCCGCTACTAAAACCAAATGAGCCAAGTTAAGCATTTGGCTTAAACAACCTAGTTATACTAACAACAGCTCTCTTAAGTCTGTTAAGTAGGAAACTCAGATGAATAACCAACCTAGCTTCCCTTGGACAAAGCTGATTTGAGTCAATTCAGTTGCAACTTTTTTAAAAGAACTTTTTGCAAAATTTTGGTAAGGTTTATTCAACCTCTCCTTCTAAACCTTACTTCACACCCCTTGGGACCTACAACTCTTAAATGTGATTGCATTTTGTTCAGCATGTGATTCAGGGGGAGATTTTGGTGCGTGCGATTCAAGGGAATTTGATTTGTACTTGAAAAGTGTTTTGTCCAGAAAGGCAAAAAGGGAGAGATTGTTAGGGCGTAATTTTAAGCCTAAATAATTTCCTAAAATAAAGGATTGTGTCTTGATTTGTTTTTCCTTTCTAGATTTATGGTAAGATTGAGTTGTAAATAGATTAAAAAGATTTCATATTGATATGGTATAGATATATTAGGACTCTTTGATATTTATCTTGTTTCCTAACATAAATGATATACTTGTCATATATTTGTATATATCTTCTTTCCATATTTATTAGGTACTCTTTGGAAGGTCTTGGACGATTATAAAAGAGAGATGAACATGCTCATTAAATACACGAGATATATAAGAGATACAAGAGAGTTGAAAAAGTTTAGAGTCATTCAAGCACAAGGAGCTTCATTGTGCTGAATGCGATCTCGGATGTGACTACATCCTGCAATAACATTCAATCTGCCGCTGTGTTTGTTAGCTTGTTTTCATCCATGGTTTTTAGTATTGTGATAAACGATGTCCATACACATTATTGTTGGATGAGTTGTATTACAAAGATCAGATCTACTCTACATTGGAGTTTTTCATTGATTTTCTACTAGTTGATTTTAGTATTCTTCGTACGCGGAATCAAACGGTTTTACTAGTGGAAAGTTTCGCCATATTGGCACATCTACAAGCGAGTTTGCTTGTAGATAAATTTTTACATCTCGTGTCTTGCTCTTTTTCATTTTATTCTTTTTCATTTTATTCTGTTTGGAGTATTTACGTGCTACAATTCTTTCAGCTTATATGAGATTTTCTTTGTTGGCATATATAACCATGATTCTATCAACATATATGAATTTAGTTGTTGGTCTTGTTGGTTTATATGAATGTGACCATATTGACTTATATTTGTGATCTTTTTCGTTGAAATATAAACTTGATTTGAGTCCAAATACTATTAGGTTTGAAAATATATTTTTTAGTTAAAAGATAAAATAAGAGTCCAAGCCGAAATGTCTCAAGTTCTAGAATTTCTCTAGAAATATTTTAGATATTAGTTGAAAAAAGCTTGTAGAAACTTCTAGGTTGCCATATATTTTGGAAGATAATTCTAGTGGATAGCCTTTAGATTAAATAAATCCTAGTCATTGGTTAGGAAGTTGCCTTAGTATAAATAGGGGTACCTTGCTCATTTTCTAACAAGCCAAAAACATTTGAGAAGAATAATTAATAGAATCAAATATTCTTCCACCATAGCTCTCTTTTATTTGTTAGCCTAAATAGCCTATTCTTCATATCAAGAAAAATAATATCATTTCTAACTTTCAATTTCTAAAAAACTCCTTTTTAACTAAATTGAGATAACCCTTCTTCAACACTTTTTACTAGTAAAATGATAACTAGCAATACGTTAAAAAAATCGTTGTATCACGCTACTATGAGGGGCGCAGAATTTATGTGTCACCTCGGGCTTTGAAAACTACAGGACTGGCCCTTGACTTTCAAGATTGGAATTAGAAACGCATTGATATATGAGACCAACTTGGAAGTTTTGCACTGATGTACAGTAGCCTCCAACAATGCAGTATAAATACATTCTACAAGCCCAAAATCTTTAAACAACACAATTAAGTTAGCAAAAGTAATAAGAAGAAACAAAAATAAATATGCTAAGGCCAACATTTGGAGATACCAATGAAGCTTAATTTTACAAGACCTACCATATATAGTCGAGCATATTGACAATATGGGGTAGATAACAAGGAACATAATAAGGAACACCTTAGTCTCTGAAGCTGTAATCTTTTCAGCAAACTTCATTTGAATGGTACTTTTCTTACACAAAATGAGAGATACATCAACTATAGTGGACAACAAAGCTCCACCGAACCAGCATGTCCTCCTTTATAACCCATCGTGGTTTACGTTGAAAACCAGATTTTCCCACCAATTTCTCATTAGTAAAACAATATTGACCAAGAATAACTTTCTTTGTTGACCCACCATGTCCATGACAACTGTAAAAACCTGTAAAAACAAGAAATCGTAATTAATATTCATATTTTCTTGCTAAATTCGTAATCGTAAAAAAAATATTATAAAAAACAATCTTGAGAAAAACTGAATGATCGGACGATAAAACGGCGGTGGAAGAAGAGCGAAACTATGGCTCTGTCGGACGACATCTGAGGCTAGCAAATGGACGAAAATGAAAATAAAAAGTAAACGGACGAAAGGAGCAAAGCAGTGGAACAAGGGCGAAACTATGAGCAGCTGACGCTAGCAAATGGAAGGCAACATAAACAAAAACTGAACGGACGGACATCGGTGGAAGAAGAGAAAAACTAGCTATGTCGTACGACAAACTCAGGTTAGCAACTGGGTGACAACTGAAGCGAAAACTGAATGGAAGGATTGACGGTGCGAAGGGCGATGGAAGAAGAAAGAAACTATGACTCAAACTTGAACAGAGAGACTAGACAAAAAAAATTCGAAATTTAGGGTGTGATTGGTTGTGAGAAATTTTTCAAAATTTTTATTTTTGAGAGAAAAGGTTTTAGAGAGTGTGATTGTTTGATAAATAAGCGAGTTTTTTTAAAGGGTAATTCTCACTTTACCCCCTATTATCTCATTGAATCTCACTTTACCCCCTTGTACATTCAATTGTATCATTTGACCCCTTGTACTCTCAATTTGTATCACTTTGCCCCCTTATACTATTATAACATTATTTTATATTCATATTCCGTTATGAAATTACCATTTTATCATCATCTATTAGTTTTAGTAAAATAACAAATTATTTTAAAAATATTCAACATTAATAAACTTATACTTATTTTTTTTAAAATAATTGAAAAATTAATAATAATATTTTACATATTTAATAAAAATACATTTAATATATATTATATAATTTTAAGTTTGTGATGAATAAGAAATTTAAAGTATAAATGCATTAGCTAATAGAAAATATCATGTTAAATAGTATTTTTATGCAAGATATATAAAAAGTTAAATAATTAGCAATAAAATATAATATATAAATATTTTGAATAAATTTAATATAAATAATTATTAACTAATTAAATTGTGAAAGTTAATTTGAAATGAGAACTATATACGTTAAATAGAGAAAAAAGTCATTTAAAATATACACATTTTTTAATTTAAAGTATACATATTTTTTTGATTTATCATGGAAACAAAAATGTGATACCCCACATTTTATAGACCTAAAATTTTATTTGAGATAACTAATAAATTATGTTTCTAATAATTTATAGTAGTATTATTTATTAGCTTAGAATAATTTTTAGTATGTATTTGACATTAGTATTCTTTATATCGACCTAATTTTTATATTATATTGAGATTAATATTATATATTTTTTTGATTGATTTTATTTAGTTAGTTATTTATCATATACATTTTGTTTACTTGTTGAATTTGAATTTTTTTACCAATGCATATTACTTAATTAAGTATGTATTACTAAATTTTCATTTGTTAAAATTAGAATCATATTATTTTATAATTTAAATGGATATAATATTTTTTTAGTTATTTGGGCTAAATGAATCAAAATTAATTATATCACTCTGGATATAAGTTAACTACTTTGGCCCATTTATATATTTTCAGCATTTTTATAATTAATACTAAAGCCCACATTCTAAGCCTAGCAATTTTCAGCATCAAGCCCACACCCAAGCCCACAACCAAACCCAACCCAAACTAAAAAGCCTACCCATTTAGGGACCTATAAATACCCTCAAACCTTAATTCTACTTCATTTTTCAGATTTCTTCACACACTCTCACACACTATTAGGTGCAACTCTCCCCACCTTATCCCCACTCTCTGGCGGCACCGCCCACCTCCATCAACCGGCCGCTGCCGGCCACCTTCACCGAAAAATTTATTTTCCTACATTTTTTTTCCTTCTTTTTCTTTTTCTATTTTCTCCTCCCTCTTTTCCTTTCCCCCCTCCCCTATCGCACGCCGCCACCGGCCACCACCGCCGACAGCCATCTTTTCTCCCTTAATTTACTTTTTTTCCCTCTTCTCATCTCTTTCTATTTTTCCGGCCCCCACTGCCGTCCGCAGCCACCAACCATCGCCGGAAAATTCCGCCGGTAACCACCACCACCACCCGACCACCACCGTTCGCCGTACTCCTTGCGGCAGATCCACCAATGTGGGTGAAAACTTTAAACATTAATTTTTTTTAAGTGGGAAATTTTTATTTTACACACACACACACACATATATATATATATATATATATATATATATGTATATGTAAACTGGATTTGCATTTCTCCTAAATAAGTATGAAGTTGCCTGGTTAATTTTCTTGTTAAGTTGTGTATGTTTGTGATTTTGTGTGATGATAAGGACTTGAATTAAATGAAAATAAAAAAAATCCAATAAAAGTATAGTACCAAATATATATATATATATATTTCAAAGTCGATTACTTTAATCGTTCATTTGGGTAGTGTTATTCCAAAGGGGTGAATATTGTTTTGATTATTTAGTAGGTTAAATCTTATTCTATCAAAAATGTATCTTCATAAAGTATAACGTGGAATATAATTATTTGTGCCATATTAGGTTACTTTATTTTAATTGACAAAAAAACAATTGGCGACAAAATGATAAAATACCATAACATCAGTTTATTTATTCATATAAATAAGATTCTCAACCATCTTTCCAAAATCCTTATCTTTGGACCAAAAATAGATGTTTTATCTTATTTGGCTTAAATTATTAAAACACCAATCTAGGAATTGAGATACATTCTGATTAAACCAAATATTAAAGTAATTATATAATTATATCTTATAACCTAGAAATAATAATAATAATTTATTGGTTTTTTGAAAAGAAAGACAAAAACAAAACTGAATTTAATTATGGCACTTACATTCTATTTATTGTATTTATTTGTTGATTAGTTATATAAAAAAAGATATATATATATATATATATATATATAAAGAATGAGAATTCAACAAGTTTGGTTATAATGTCAAAATTAGATAATGTTACGTAATATTCATAAACTCATAAACTTGAAAATATACTTGAATCATAATTAATAATGATTTTATGGTGTAAATCAAATTTGGACTTATTAAGAATTTAAAATACATATATAGAGATGGATAGATAGATAGAGCAAATTAGAATATGAATTGATTAGAGATTCAAATATTGAATTCAACCGTTATGTAACTGAATTACCCAGGAATAACTTAATAGTAAATTAATATGAAATTTAGTAACATCATTTTCGTACTAAAGGACTAAAGTTACCCCTTCTGTTATTATTTTGTTAAATTTAAAAAATCTACGCTTGACTAATCTGTAGGATTCATATGGCGTTAATGAAGAAATTTTATAAATGACTTGAAAATATTGTACTTCCATTGAATAAGAATTAACCTAGTTAAGATAAGATGAATTACCCACGTAGCCTCATCACTTTTACGAAATGAGGGAACTTCTCACATGCGAGATAGACGGATTTTATTAGTAATCGTTAATATTAGAAATTTCTATTATTGTATTGCAATGTCATGTATGCGAGTATTTTAATCACTCTATACCTTATTTAATTGTTTCCCTATATTGAAATTCATTAATATTTTATCATTACCATTCTCACTTAGTTGTCATGGAGATTGATTTATGTTAATGAAATTGTTTCCATTTCCCGTTCTCGTATCCCGTTTGGCGTGTGTAGTTTAGGGCAATCAACCGAACAGGTTGCCTGTTGGTGTTTGCTCGGCTACACATATGCCTATTTCCATGTTTCTGGTCGGGCTGAAGACGGCGGCGAAACTTAGGTCGTAGTATTGGTATATTCCCGAATATGATGAACTCTGGGTATAAACCCACAGCTAAACAGTCGTGCAGCCACTCGGAGGAATAAGGAGCCGGGAGGCTTCAGCCTGGTGAGTTGGAGAATGCAATAGGGTTCGGTGTTTGATCAACATCGACCCTGCATTTATTTTGTGTATCCCGTTGGATTTTAAAATGGGGCATAAAATCTTGTCCGTTTTAAAATTAGCGTGAATCATTGAAATGTGTTTTATCGTATTTGTGCTAATATTGTATTTGATGCAGCAACCTGAACATCGTGAGGTTAGTACAATTTATATTCCATTTCGATACCATTGCAATATCATTTGTGTATAATTTGCTTATTCGTGATATTGCCTACTTGTGTAGGGGTATTTATTTGGTAGGTTTTGTAATTAACATTAGTCTTGACAATTCTGCATTCATTTGCATGCATGAAACATTTTTGTTCACTAAGCTACTAACTCAAAGAATTTCTTTCAAGTTTTTATTAATAACTCTTGCATTCCCATTCCCCTATCCACTGAGCTCGTTTAGCTCACCCTACGTTTTTCTAAAAAATTTCAGAGATACACGAACCTGATTCTGGACACCAAGACAAGAGTAACGCAAAATCCAAATCGTGTTGTGTCATTTCTCTGATTTTTCCTTAAGCATTTCGAAGCGTAATTGTACTGATTCTGGTTATTTTTTTATGTGTTATTTGTTATTATTAAGTCTTATAAGTTAGGACTTCCGCTGTAATATTTGTAATATACTTAGTTTATGTAATTGGATTTACTTTGTAATTTTTTTTTGGTAGACTTAGATCCCTAGCTTTATAAGTTTAACGTATCGTACTTTTGGACAAACACGCTTGTGGAACTTAAGTTAGTGAATATTCGGAGTATGTTATTCGTTAACTGAGACCGTTGTGATTATTTTTGGTTTATTAAATTAGGGGCATTACAGATATGGCATCAGAGCTTGGGTGTAAAAAGAACTACACTTAAGCTAACCAGGACAAGATTCCCCACCTGTGGATTAGATTATTACTAGTGGATGATCTTAAAACTCAGGTTAAGTTAAGTTGAAATAATTATGTTGTTGGGATTTATTCAAAGATTAAGGTTTAATTATCGAATAGGATGTGAATTATTTGGGTTTGAGTTCGATTATCAATAGATAATGTGATTGCATAGGAAATGAATGAGAGTGCTAGCGTAGGTGGATCTATGTGTTTATCATTTGGGCTTCTAATATCGATATTAGTTATAGATAAAATACATAAGTGTGAATCTTACACATAGTCAATATATATATATATATATATGTGATATGTGATATTAACACTTAAGATTTGATTATCGAGTAGGATGGAAATTACTTATGCTCGAATTAAATTTCCAATGCGTTTCATAAGAATTTGATGAGGACGCTAGTGTTAAGTTGACATATGCTTAAGCCATATATGGGTCTACAAATTTATCTTTTGAGGTTATAACATTAAAATTGTTAATAAGTTAGATATCAAGGTATGAATCATATATATAGTCAATATATATGGCGACTTGACACTAATCTAGGTAGACATTACCTCTTGTCAAGATCGTGACATTATCTTTTCTTTTCAAGTTTTGTTACTTTCCTATCGTTATTAGTTTATATTGAGACTTGAGGTGCCTAGGTTATAAGTTTGATATAGAGTTACAACATACGGTGATATACCTAAGGGGAGGAATTACTTAACTGCCAATTTAGGTTATCGATGAGTTGTTAGAGATGTTTAGGTTTGGGTCCTGGCCATTATTTAAGGAATACTAAATTGTAATAATGTTCTTAAACTGGTCTGTAGAGAGTGTAGGGTATACTGGTTTGATTAACCACTTTGATGTTATTCTAACCAAAGTGTCATTTGTGTTCAGGACTAATATTGAGAATAAAGTGGCTTACTGGAAATTCTCGACCTAACACCAACCTTGACAAGGAACTACAGGAGATGCATGGCCGTGTTTTCGGTTTAGAGAGCCTCGTAGGAGAATTAATGCATGACAAATTCATTTTATTTTAACAAATTCAACAGCTAGCGCGAGACTTACAACAAATGGAGGAATTAAGCCAACAAAGGGCAAAGCAAATAATGGTACTACTCGATCAAGTTAGTATACTGCAGAATTTGCTACACCAGGAGAAGAAGTTGTTTGACCCTCTTCCCTTCCCAACTGAGGAACATCACAGATCCTGCCGTAAGCGCGATGCTGGCCATCTAACACCATAAAATGAAAAAATCAACATCTTTAAATCATCATCGTCCAATCAAGTAGCTAATCATGCTGATAAGTTTCAGGAAATTACACACCATAGCGTCAATAGTTATGAAAATGAAAGAAAATTGGAACCACAAAGGAAAACTTGTTCCTATTGTGGAAAGGGCTGACATGAGTTGTCGCAGTGCTGGCGCAAGTCTGAAAAATGCCTTAGATTCGGCAGTGGTGAGCATAAAGTGATAAAGTGTCCTGTGATCAGACAATTCTGCAACAAACAGAAAACCACAGATGAATCTCGGAAGATCAGTAAAATTGGAAGGGAATACAATTAGATGCTTTGTATGTGAACTAGTTAGGCAGTATATGGTGGATGTAGAAAAGTACGGTGATTGCTGATCTGTGTAGGTGATTTGCCTATTGGGTATAATCCTTTATTTGAATCACATTATGGATTGTAGATGAACAACTATGGATCTTATGTATATATAACAACTAGATTTTGTAAGCACTCTTTTGCATAACTATTTTGTGGGTTCAAGTTTGTTCTCAATTATTGGAGGTTTAGTTTATTATTGGCATATGGGCTGAATTATAATTTCAGGTTGTTATATAATGATTGAGGTAGGCATTTTAAGTTTGACGAGTATATCGATTAAAAAAATAGAGTGATGATTTGAAGGGTATTAAGTTATGATAAGTTGGCTAGTAATTGATTTACATAAGAGGTTTAATTCAATCGCTAGATAATACGAATTATAAGGTTAATTAACACTACAATTGATTTTTGGGGAAATGCATCCTATTGGTTTTAGTTATTTTCGTAGTTCTCACTAAAGAACTTATTTGATAAGCACTATTAAGATGAATTGTCAAGGAAACTATGATGAGGTAACATATTGTGTGAAGAGGGTTGATGATTTAGACTGGCATCACAGAGATGTTTGAGTTTTGGTTTCCTGAATAAGACAAAGTTATGATTTATCAAATTGGTGACTTTAGATGTTGAGCAACTGCCGAGAAATCCGAACAAAACCAGGATAAGATCATTTGATGGGGAATTAGATAACAACTATTTGATGATATCGAATTTTGAGTTTGAGTTTTATTTTTGGATGCTTGCGTGATTTGGATTGAAGTATTGATTGTCAGATTAAGTTCGAGTAAGGTGGAATTAACGGTTATATTTGATTATCAAGTGTAACTAGAATTTCTTGCCTTGGATCAATTTTTTTTCGGATCTTGTAAGAATTCAGAGGTCAGTAGTGGTAAGCTGTCAGCTTTTTAGATTGATGGTTGGAATCTAGAAAATTTATCTTTTGATACTTTACCGTCAATATCAGTTATGTGTTAAGATACCTAGGTATAGATAAGATATACAACAAAACCATATGCGAGTATTTTAATCACTCTATACCTTATTTAATTGTTTCCCTATATTGAAATCCATTAATATTTTATCATTACCATTCTCACTTAGTTGACATGGAGATTGATTTATGTTAATGAAATTGTTTCCATTTCCCGTTCTCGTATCCCGTTTGGCGTGTTAGGGCAATCAACCGAGCAGGTTGCCTGTTGGTGTTTGCTCGACTACACATGTGCCTATTCCCATGTTTTTGGACGGGCTGGAGACGGCGGCGAAACTTGGGTCGTAGTATTGGTATATTCCCGAATATGATGAACTCTGGGTATAAACCCCTAGCTAAAGAGTCGTGGAGCCACACAGAGGAATAAGGAGCCGGGAGGCTTCGGCCTGGTGAGTTGGAGAATGCAACAAAACCATATGACAATTAGAGGTTAAGCTTGGAACGAAGAAAATAGTGACTTGGGATTTTAAGCTTGAAATTATTAAATCTATAATTTCTTATGGTGAAAAGGAATTTGCGGACCAAATTGTTTAAAGGAGGGGAGTATGTGATACCCCACATTTTATAGACCTAAAATTTTATTTGAGATAACTAATAAATTATGTTTCTAATAATTTATAGTAGTATTATTTATTAGCTTAGAAAAATTTTTAGTATGTATTTGACATTATTATTCTTTATATCGACCTAATTTTTGCATTATATTGAGATTAATATTATATATTTTTTTGATTGATTTTATTTAGTTAATTATTTATCATATACATTTTGTTTACTTGTTGAAATTTAATTTTTTTTTACCAATGCATATTACTTAATTAAGTATGCATTACTAAATTTTCATTTGTTAAGATTAGAATCATATTATTTTATAATTTAAATGGATATAATATTTTTTTTAGTTATTTGGGCTAAATGAATCACAATTAATTATATCACTTTGGATATAAGTTAATTACTTTGGCACATCTATATATTTTCAGCACTTTTATAATTAATACTAAAGCCCACATTCTAAGCCAAGCAATTTTCAGCATCAAGCCCACACCCAAGCCCACAACCAAACCCAACCTAAACTAAAAAGTCTACCCATTTCGGGACATATAAATACCCTCAAACCCTAATTCTAATTCATTTTTCAGATTTCTTCACACACTCTCACACACTATTAGGTGCAGCTCTCCCGCCTTTCCCCACTCCCCGGCGGCGCGGGCCACCGCCGCCCACCTTCACCGGAAATTTTTTTTCCCACATCTTTTTCTTCTTTTTCATTTTCTATTTTCTCCTCCCTCTTTTCCTTTCACCCCCTATCGCACGCCGCCACCGGCAGCCACATTTTCTCCCTTGTTTTACTTTATTCCCCTCTTCTCCTCTTTTTCTATTTTTCCGGCCCCCACCGCTGTCCGCAGCCACCATTCACCGCAAGAAAATTTCACCGGTAACCACCACCACCACTAACAGTCGCCGCCACCCGACCACCACCATTCGCCGTACTCCTTCCGGCAGATCCACCAATATGGGTGAAAACTTTAAACATTAATTTTTTTGAAGTGGGAAATTATTATTTTACACACACACACACACACACACACACACACACATATATATATATATATATATATATATAAACTGAATTTGCATTTCTCCTTAAACAAGCATGAAGTTGCCTGGTTAATTTTCTTATTAAGTTGTGTATATTTGTGATTTTGTGTGATGATAAGGACTTGAATTAAATAAAAATAAAAAAAATCCAATAAAAGTATAGTACCAAATATATATATATATATATTTCAAAGTTGATTACTTTAATCGTTCATTTGGGCAGTGTTATTCCAAAGGGGTGAATATTATTTTGATTATTTAGTAGGTTAAATCTTATTTTATCAAAAATGTATCTTCATAAAGTATAACGTGGAATATAATTATTTGTTCCATAAATTAGGTTACTTTATTTTAATTGACAAAAAACAATTGGTGACAAAATGATAAAATACCATAACATCAATTTATTTATTCATGTAAATAAGATTCTCAACCATCTTTCCAAAATCCTCATCTTAAGACCAAAAATAGATGTTTTATTAGGGAATGAGGGAACTTCTCATATGCGAGATAGACGAATTTTATTAGTAATCGTTAATATTAGGAATTTATATTCTTGTATTGCAATGTCATGTATGCGAGTATTTTAATCACTCTATACCTTATTTAATTGTTTCCCTATATTGAAATTCATTAATATTTTATCATTACCATTCTCACTTAGTTGTCATGGAAATTGACTTATGTTAATGAAATTGTTTCTATTTCCCGTTCTCGTATCCCGTTTGGCATGTGTAGTTTAGGGTAATCAACCGAACAAGTTGCCTGTTGGTGTTTGCTCGACTACACGTGTACCTATTCCCATGTTTCTGGTCGGGCCAGAGACGGCGACGAAACTTGGGCCGTAGTATTGATATATTCCGAAATATGACGAACTCTGGGTATAAATCCACAACTAAAGAGTCATCGAGCCACTCAGAGGAATAAGGAGCCGTGAGGCTTCGACCTGGTGAGTTGGAGAACGCAATAGGGTTTGGTGTTTGATCAACATCGACCTTGCATTTATTTTGTGTATCCCATTGGATTTTAAAATGGGGCATAAAACTTTGTCCGTTTTAAAATTGGCGTGAATCATTGAAATGTGTTTTTACGTATTTGTGCTACTATTGTATTTGAAGCAGCAACCTGAACATCATGAGGTTAGTACAATATATATATCATTTCGATACCATTGCAATATCATTTGTGTATAATTTGCTTATTCGTGATATTGCCTACTTGTGTAGTGGTATTTGTTTGGTAGGTTTTGTAATTAACATTAGTCTTGACAATTCTGCATTCATTTGCATGCATGAAATATTTTTGTTCTCTAAGCTACTAACTCAAAGAATTTCTTTCAAGTTTTTATTAATAACTCTTACATTCCCATTCCCCTATCCACTGAGCTCGTTTAGCTCACCCCACGTTGTTTTTTCTAAAAAATTTCAGAGATACACGAACCTGAGTCCGGACACCAAGACAAGAGTAACGCAAAATCCGAATCGTGTTGTGTCATTTCTCTGATTTTGCCTTAAGCATTTCGAAGTGTAATTGTACTAATTCTGGTTAGTTTTTTATGTGTTATTTGTTATTATTAAGTAATTTAAGTTAAGACTTCCGCTGCTATATTTGTAATATACTTAGTTTATGTAATTGGATTTACTTTGTAATTTTTTTTGGTAGACTTAGATCCCTAGCTCTATAAGTTTAAAGTATCGTAATTTTGGACAAACACGCTTGTGGAACTTAAGTTAGTGAATATTCGGAGTATGTTATTCGTTAATTGAGACCGTTGTGATTATTTTTGGTTTATTAAAAATGAATATGTTAGTTAACATAAAATAATCTAGAATATTGTTATTTAATATGAACTATATTAAATTTATTTTATAGCAAATAAACTTTCCTAAAAAATAAACATATGAATTGAATGCCATTAAATTAATTTAAAAATAATAATAGGGACAATTGGGTCATCTAATAAAGGAATATGAGGATAAAATAATATTTTAATTGTATAAGGGGGTAAAGTGATACAAATCGAGAGTACAAGGGGGTAAAGTGATACAATTGAAAGTACAAGGGGGTAAAGTGAGATTCAATGAGAGTATAGGGGTAAAGTGAGATTTACCCTTTTTTAAAAAGGAAAATATCATTTTTTTTAAAATTAACTAATTTTTCTCTTTCATTTCACATTTCTCAATACCCAATTATACTATTTATTTCTCTCTCCTCCTCCTATTCACATAAATAATTTCGGTAATTTCTTTAATTTATCCCAGTTTTGTTATTTTTCTCTTAATCTTGATAACAAAAAGCATAAAATGAGATCCATATTATTTATTTTTGGTTCAATTTTTTTTTATATTCAATTTTTTTACATTATGTTTTACATTATTATTCCACAAAAAATTCCACAAACAATCAATATCTATTAAAGATTCCCCATCACATCAACATAAATATTATTTTTTCTCTATCCATTATACTTTCAATTTCAAAAAACATTTCACCACTATTCACTCAGAAAATAAAAGTGGACGGAACAAAAGTATGACCAATCACAGCCTCATTAATGCTCAATATTCCGATTTGGGTAAGTTCAATAGTGTTATTTTGGGAATTCTTTTGTTGCTTTAGAGGATGTGGCTGATATGGATATGGCTATCGACAAAAAGGGTGACAAGGATAAGGTCGTAGCGTTGGATATGCACGTGCTTGCTAGCTCAGCTCTGGCTTCGCTTTAGAATCCTGCAATTCAATGGGAATATTCGTTGGCTACTTTGGATGCACATTCACAATTGGATAACACATCATTGAATACTGCATCTACGGTACCCCCACCCTTCACGAGGGACACCTTGCCCACTTTTTCTGATATCAAGAGGTGGCTACGGACAGTTCAATACAAGTTGGCCAAGCCCATTCATCCTTTTTTTCAGTTTGCCCGGGGAATAATTTCAATCGCAAATTGAATAATAATAATACCTACTGACCCGGTAGAAATTCGTGCATTAAGATCATTTTATCATACAATTTCTTGGTCTTTTCCTTGTATATTTTGGTATTCTCATAGGAATCATTTCGAAATTCCTCCATCTCATCAAGTTGCAACAACTTATTCTCACCAACTGACTTTAAGTCGAAATTCAGCTTCTTTACGGCCCAATATGCATGATGCTCAAGCTCTACCGGCAAGTGACATGCCTTCCTAAACACCAAGTGATATGGGGACATACCAATAAGCGTTTTAAGGCCGTTCGATATGCCCAAAGCGCATCATCAAATTTATGAGCCCAGTCCTTGCGATTACAACTCACAGTCTTCTCAAGGATTTGCTTCACCTCGCAATTTGAAATTTCAGTTTTTTCATTCGATTGCGGGTTGCAGCCTAAAGCAACCTTGTGCCTTACACCAAACATAGAGAGAAGGTTATTAAACAGTTTATTGCAAAAATGAGTATATTCATCACTAACAATATCCCTAGGAGTGCCAAAAATAGTGAATATGTGCTTGTGTAAAAATTTCAACACTACTTTTGGCATCATTAGTAGGTGTAGCAATTGCCTCCACCCATTTAGATACATAATCAACCGCCAAGAAGGATATTGGCATGTCCAAATGAAGGGGGAAATGGACCTATGAAGTCAATCCTCCAAACATCAAACAATTCTACTTCCATCATGTTGGTGAGAGGCAACTCATGATGTCGAGAGATGGTGCCAACTTGCTGGCATCTGTCATAAGTCTGTACAAAAGTATAACAACCTTTGAATAAAGAAGGCCAATAAAATCAGATTGTAATACCTTAGCAGCCGTGCGGGTCATCCCCAAATGACCACCATAGGGGGTTGAGTGGCAATGCTATATAATCTCATCCACTTCCTCTCGATGCACACACCGGTGAATAACTGAATCTGCACGCCTTTTGAACAAAAGCGGATCATCCCATAGATATGACTTAACATCATGCAAGAATTTATTCTTCTTGTGAGAAATCAAATCCGGAGGCAAGACTCCACCAGCTAGATAGTTCACAAAATCGGCATATCATGGAAGATGAGTTTCTACTAACAAAATACGCTAATCCGGGAAAAATTCCTGAATAGGAGCTTCAATTAGCTCGTCGGGCTGTTCCAACCTTGATAGGTGGTTGTTCGCCTTATTTTTAGCTTAACCGCAAGTGTACGGTGTACGTTATCGAATAGGGTAGCAAGGTCGTATCCACGGAGACTAATAAATTAATATGCTAAGTATTGATCCAAGATAGTCTTATTTTTATTTAGACGATCGAAATTTGATGATTGTTGTATTGAGATTAAGACAATTTAAATCACGAAAACAAAAGATTAAGCTAACACAAATGAAAGAAGTATCAAGATAATGAAATGGATTTCCGAGTTAAGGTTTCGATTAATAATCCTCTTGTTGTCCGGTTTAATCAAGCTACGTTATTATCAATATTCCTATAAGACAATCACAAAACTATTTTATCCTCCCTCTCGAGATGCATATAAAACGTAAATCGAAATACTTATGCTAGCATCTCTACTCAACATGAAGCATTCAACTCCCAAAAGCACGAAAGATCAAATATCCTCACAAATATTTACAAACCTCTCGATTCATGCAAATATTTGTGTCGAGTATTCAAGATCTAATATTGAAACTCATCTCTCGAATTATGAATCAATATATCAAACAAGTTAAATCATTGATCAAGTGATAAAACAAGAATAAGCTCAAAATACTCAAATAGGCTTCAAGATAATAACTTCAACTAAGATTAAAATATCCAACAAGAGTTCATTAATCTACTTCAAAAACCCGGAAATCTCTAGAGTTTAGCTACACATGATTAAACAACTTATAAACAAAGTGTTCAAAATCAGTACAAATGAAAATGAAAGATTGAAACTAAAAGAGAAGCAAGAAAAACTTAGGAACGTTGACAATCTCTCGATATATCTTCGTTCTTCAAGCTCCGATGCAACCCGATTGTCTGCTTGATGTCTCCTTCCAAGAGTTGACCCTTGTCTTGTGTTGTAGATCCCAAAAATGCCAGAATATCCCCTGTGTGCGCCCCCCAAAAATCCTTTTTAAACCCACTATCAAGTTTAGGGCATAATCTTTGTCATTATGGGATTCCAGCGACAGACGCACGGGTGGTGCGCCGAGCACGGGTTACCCGTGCGCCACCTCTTTGAAATTACTCAACTCTCTCGGGCGCACGGGTGGTGCATCGAGCACGGCCTACCCGTGCGCCATTCCGTGAAATACTCCAACCCTTTCAGGACGCACGGTCATGGTCATGCGTCGATGCATGGGCTACCCGTGCGCCATGTTATAGCTCCAGTTACATTTATATAGGGGTGCATTGGTGGTGTCTGAGGCACGCCCAACCCGTGTGCCCCTTGTCTTTTCCGTAGACGCTCAGTTTTCGCTCTTTTAGGCTTCACTTTTCGTATATCCGCTCAATTCTCCGTGTTTCCACTTTGCTTTCCTCGTATTCATATTCAATTAGCTTCAAATATCATGAAATTCCTACAAAATAATCAAAGTGTAGTATCTTTTCCACAAGGAGTGAATATGTAACATTTAACGCGAGTATATGCATGTTTACCCATCATTATAGCTCGAAATACGCCTCAAAATACATGCAAAACTCACGCCTATCAAAATCCCCCAAACTTACACCGTTGACCGTCCCGATCAACAATATTTTTTAAAATACGATCAAGCACAACAGGGAGATAAAAATAAAAGCGCACACAACGGATCCAAAAAGAAATTCATATTGTTCATCATGAACGTCAAGCAACAAACCAATCAAGCCTCAAATATCTGATCAAAGAACACGTCTCAAGTAAACAAAGTGAAATGCTCTGAATTCCAACTCTCAAAGTTAAGTGTATACTCTCATCTCACAAGGATATAGGACGTGTTTACGCTCAAATCAATTCGATGTCGCAAAATTGCCATAGGCTTGCAATTCGTCTCATATCTCCGCCACTAGAGTGTATGCAATTTATGAATCAAAAAGGACTTTCTCATTTGGTTGTAATGAAGGCTTTTTGGTTTGGGTAGGAAATTTTGGATAAAGTGACTCAAACTCGAGTATATAGACCGATGAGCATATCAATCATTTTCATTACAATCCCATATGCTACTCCAATCATCCCTCATGTTTATCAACTTCATTTGTCTCCATTTCCTTTCTTTCTTTTGAGAATCGCCTCCATTCACAATCCTTCGCCCCCCAACTTTATCAACTTTTCAATCAATTTTTTTTTTCATTTGTGCATTTTCAGCATTTTTATTTTTTTTTTACTCAACTCATTTCCTTCCTTTTTATGTCCCATTTAACCAATTGTGCCCACTTATCCTACTTTTCAATTCCCACCCATTCATCCTCATTCATTCCTTTACTCAACGCTATACATTCGAGTATTAGGTGATGGATATATTAAGATCAAGAGTTAAATTTCGTGGCTATCAAAGAAATAGGCTATAGGCTCAACTTGGCTAACTAGGAATTTCAATATCATCATTAGGTAAGTAAAAGGCTTGAAGGGCTAACAAAAATGGCCTTTAATCACCTTCACAATTCACATACAACATGTGGCCTTGACAGAGATACCCAAGCAAGTTCTAGAATTTTAACGACATGAATGATACACTCAAATCACAACAAGACTGCGCAATATACAAGCAGTAAAGGCTCAAAAGCTCACATGCTTGCAATTATGCAATTCAAAGCATCAAACCAAGTTTTCCATATCAACATGCTCAATGTCATCTATTCAAGGCTCAATCAACTCGTAACCAACATCCACTCCTAACAATAAGAATTTTCAATCAACACATAACAACAAGTTGCAACATGTTTGGTCAACTCACTCTCTAACCACTACGAAAGCAATAGACGTGCTAAAGCTATAAACGTGCTCTAATGCAACTATATGAAAACACAAAATGCATGAAATATCATCATTTTGTTTTTCACGCTTTTCATGTATTAAAATGTTATCTCTCCTCCCAAACTTGAATGAAATTATAGTGTCATAAGGGGAAAAATAGAATTTCAATTACGAAAAGTGGGGATATACCTGAATCATTGCGGCGGCGGCGGTGGGAAGTGGCCTTGAGAAATATGCCACATTTGTAACTGTTGGAGCACTTGCCACGTCTCCTCAGAACGCCGCTCAGATCGCTCACTAAACGCGAGAAAATCAGCCCTATGTTGCCTCAAATCCTCTCCTTGCCGCCTCAACTCTTCTCCTTGCCGACGCAAGTCCTCCCTAAACGCATATAACATGTCTTGAAAATCAGTGCCGCGCTGGGGTCCTCCACTATGAGAAGGACCGGGACGATCCCCGCTTTGAGAATGTCGGGGGTAATCACCTCCGTGTGAGGACTCGGGTATATCATACCCAATTTGGGGGTGATGAGGTTCCATCCCCATTTCGCGTCCATGTATCTCATCCTCCTCCGCCACCATATCCTCTTCATCCAAGAAACCTTCAACTTTACGCCTCTTTCTTGCCTCTATAGCCTCGGTAATTCGGTTATGTGCGTCAGAGTTCATTAGGAAGTTGGTGGTGTCCGTCAATGTATCGACGGTGGTGTATGGCGGGTTAGGCAACGGAAATGCAACACCTTTCTTTTGTAGAAGTACCAATGTGTTGTCTTCATTTGCTATGAACTTCATGTGGTGCAACGATGCCTTAACCCGAGTGCTGCCCGGGATAGGCTCCAAGCCTCGGAAATCGACAATGAAATGCCGGGCAATAGGGGTAATGAGGCCCCCTATAGAAATCATACCCCCTTCCCGCCTAGCTAACTGTTCGATTTGCTCGGCAAAATTGACGGCGGTGTTGTATGGGGTGTTTGTGACCATACACCAGAGGAGGTAGAGCTCCTTAGTCGTCATCCCTCCAATATTTTCTCGGGCGAACACGGAGGATGCAGTCACGCGTTGTATATACCGGAAAACTGGATTCCGGATCCATGAGGCTTTGGTGGTCCGCGCGGCATACAACATCGGCCCCGTTTGTGGTGTTTCCACAAGCATTCTCCAGAAGTCGTATTGATCACAATGGGGCATCGGACGGGTACGAGCGTTTGTTGGGACCTCGAAAATGGTGTTCAATTGGGTCATAGATAGTTGTCTACGAACATTCCCCAACTGAAACTTTATCATATACGGTTCAAAGGTCCCGCCTTGTTTGAGTACTTCCACGGTACTCAAAAACTCCAATGTGTATCTTTTAAATGTCGGCCACCTTCGGCTCATGAAGTTTGTCCATCCAACCTTTGCGAAAAGACGCCACACGTCCTCATGTATCCCTAAAGTTTGGGTACAATCATCGCGGCATAGCGGGATGGAGCTATTTAAGACCGATCAAGCGATTCCATCGCTCAAGATCATCGGCATTTGTCAAGTTGACCCCATATGCCTCCTCGGGATGTTTTGTCGACCTCCGGCGGTGCCACTCGCGTTGTCTTTGGTCAGCGTGCATGTCTCCTTCCACCCTGGGGGTTTCTTCGCTCGGCCATGAAGGATTTGTACCTGAAATACATTCCATTAGCATCCCAATATCATCAATGGCAACAACAAAGTAGGGGATTAAAGCTAACATATTAGGTGATGCAAATTCACTTGCCCACGTTACTTTGATCGATCAACTACCCCAAGCAAGCAAAAAGTATGGCCATTCTAGACAAGTATTAGCTTAAACAATCATTGGCCATGCCGTATTCATCAACAATTCATCCTAAATCTCCTCAATTACACAAGCCCACAAGGTGTTTGATAATTTGCCTCAAAGAATAATTCACATAATTCATAGCAAAAATATAAAAATAAACACCTATCATGATCCCTAATACATAATTGACAACGAATTTACAAGGAGAAACGGTGTTCTTACCGGAATTCTCTAAGTTAAACTCGAAGTAGATGATTTGAACCCTAGGTGCTTTTGCTCACAATTCTTCAAGCAAATTCAAATTCAATGTAAAGTGAAGTTCAATTGTGATGGGGGAGGGATTAAATGGACGAATTTGAGTAGAATTTGCAAGAAATTTCGAAGGCAATGAAGTCGGGGGTAGTGGGCGCGCGATTTGGGGGAGTTTTGGAGAAGAATACAGTTTAAAAACTGTCATATTTAAGCCTCTTCTGTACGACGCACCACCCACGGCCTACCCGTGCGCCACCCCGGTGAATTTGCCCAACTCTCTATAGGGCGCACGGGTGGTGTGCCAACGCACGGGTGGTGTGCCAACGCACGGGTTACCCGTGCGCACCTGTACAGCAATTCAGGTATTTGTTTTCCTCAAAAAACACACAAAAATGAAACGAAAACACACAAATCACACTCATTAAAAAAAAAACGCATGTCAAATTACTCCTAATCACACAGAATTGAAATTAAACACACAAAAAAAATGAAAGTTACACGAAAAACCGTTGGGTTGCCTCCCAACAAGCGCTATATTTAACATCTTTAGCTTGACGCCTGTTTTGTTAAATTACGGATCGCGCAAGGTGGTGGATGTCACCTCCTCTTGATTCCCTCGGTGGAAATAGTGCTTAATCTGTTGGTCGTTTACCATGAAAGTCTCGCCTTCTTTTGTCAACAATTCTACAATCCCAGGTGGATTCAACACTTTCTTTATTACGAATGGCCCCGACCACTTAGACTTGAGTTTTCCCGGGAAAAATTTAAGGTGTGAATTGTATAGGAGAACCGGTTCTCCCGGTAAAAACTCTCTTTTCTTGATCATCTTATCATGCCACCTCTTGGTTCTTTCCTTGTAAATTCGGGAATTTTCGTAAGCTTCATCCCGAAATTCTTCCATCTGATTCAAATGGAGCAACCTTTCCTCGCCGGCTTTCTGAAAATTCAGATTCAGTTTCTTGACCGCCCAAAATGCTTTGTGCTCCAATTCCACCGGCAAATGACACGACTTACCAAAGACAAGTTGATATGGGGATGTGCCCAACGGTGTCTTATATGCAGTTCGGTATGCCCACAGAGCATCATCCAATTTTAACGCCCAATCCTTTCGGTTGATGTTCACCGTCTTTTCAAGAATTTGTTTGATCTCCCTGTTAGCCACTTCTGCTTGTCCATTGGCTTGTGGATGATATGCCAATGCAACTTTATGTTTGACTCCATATTTCTCCAACAAGTTGCTCATCAATTTGTTTACAAAATGCGACCCTCCATCACTAATTAAAGCTCTTGGAGTGCCGAATCTAGTAAAGATATTTTTCTTAAGGAATCACATTACAACTTGAGCATCATTTGTTTTGGAAGGAATCGCCTCTACCCAACGAGATACATACTCCACTACAAGTAGAATATATTGATATCCCGAAGATGATGGAAACGGGCCCATAAAATCAATCCCCCACACATCGAACAACTCCACTTCAATTACATTGGTCATTGGCATCTCGTGCTTCCTTGAAATGTTTCCCATTTGCTGACACCTGTCACATTGTTGTACAAACAAATAACAGTCATTAAATAAAGTGGGCCAATATAGCCCACTTTGCAATACCTTCGCTGCGGTGCGAGTGGGACCAAAGTGTCTGCCAGATGGTGAAGAGTGACACTGTTGTAGGACTCCCTCCCATTCTTCTTGAGATACGCATCTCCTTATGATTTTATCCGCGCACCTCTTAAAGAGTAGGGGGTCATCCCACATGTAGAACTTTACATCATGTAAGAATTTCTTCTTTTGATACGGTGATAGATCCGGAGGTAGAACTCCGGCAGCCAAGTAGTTGACAAAGTCCGCATACCATGGGAACTTTGCCTCAAGCATGAGTAATCTTTCATCAGGAAACTCCTCTTTGATCAATCCCGTACCTCCTTTTGCTCCCTCTTGATTTTCTAATCGAGACAAATGGTCTGCTACCACGTTCTCGCATCCTTTCCGGTCCTTGATTTCCACATCAAACTCTTGCAATAATAAGATCCATCGAATCAACCTTGGTTTCGCATCCTTCTTGTCAAAGAGGTATTTGATAGCCGCATGGTCGGTGTGCACAATCGTCTTCGTCCCGATCAAGTAAGATCGGAATTTATCGAATGCAAAAACAATCGCCAACATCTCTTCCTCGGTTGTGGTATAATTCTGTTGAGCACTGTCCAATGTTCGACTTGCATAGTAGATGGATCGGAATAATTTTTCCCTCTTTTGACCGAGAAAAATTAACCGCATAGTCGCTTGCATCGCACATTAGCTCAAATGGTTGACTCCAATGGGCGGCGAGTATAGGTGCGGTCACCAATCTTTGTCTTCAACGTTTGAACGCCCGCAAACATTCATTGGAAAAAATGAAAGCAAAGATCTTTTTCTAGCGATTGGCTCAAGGGCTTAGAAATTTTAGAAAAGTCACGGATAAACCTTCAAAAATCCGGCATGGCCCAAGAAGCTCCGAATGGCTTTCTCGTTTGTAGGAGGTGGTAACTTCTCAATTGCTAAATCTTTGCCCGATCAACTTCCAAACCTGAGAAGAGACTCGATGACCAAGTACAATGCCATCGCGTACCATAAAATGGCACTTTTCCCAATTTAGTACTAGATTGGTCTCTTCACATCGCCGCAAAACTAGGGAAAGATTGTGAAGACAATTATCAAAAGAATCACCAAACACAGAAAATCGTCCCATAAACACCTTCATAACTTTTTCAATAAGATCATGAAATATAGCCATCATACAACGTTGGAAAGTGGCAAAGCGCATTACATAAACCAAATGGCATGCGATTTAAATGCAAATGTGCCATACGGACATGTAAATGTTGTTTTCTCTTGGTCTTCCTACGCAATCATGATTTGATTGTACCAAATAACCATCTAAAAAGCAATAATAATCATAACCTGCAAGATGATCCAACATCATATCGATAAAGGGGAGGGGGAAGTGATCTTTTCGAGTGGCATCATTAAGTTTTCTATAATCAATACATATTCGCCACCCTAAACAATTCTAGTAGCAATTTGTTCCTCATTTTTATTTTTCACCATCACATTACCCCCTTTTTTCGCACCACTTGTACCGGACTCACCCATGAACTATCGGATATCGCATATATGATCCCTAGCATCCAACCATTTCAACACTTCCTTCCTAACCACATCTTGCACAATAGGGTTTAGTCGTCTTTGGTTTTGCACTGATGGTTTATAAACATCTTCTATCCGAATTTTATGCATCACAATGGATGGACTTATGCCTTTTAAATCAGTTATAGATCATCCTAGTACCGACTTATGTTTTCGTAAAACCCTTAACAGTTTATCAAGTTGGGTAGGAGTGAGAAGAGATGAAACGATTACCGGATTTGCATTATTTGCCCCTAGGAATGCATATTTGAGGTGTTCAGGTAATTGCTTGAGTTCTGGAGGTGGTGTTGTCATTTCAGTCTCACGCACGGGCTGCCCATGCGCCGGCGCACGGCCCGTGCGCTCTTCAGAGAGCTCAACCGTCCCTTCAAAGATCACGCATGGGCAACCCGTGCGTGGGCGCATGGATGGTGCGTTCTCAAGTTCGGCTCCTTATTTACGGCTTTGCGTTCTCGCTTCTTGCGCTTATTAGGTAGTTCCTCGCATATGATCTAAGGCACAAACATAGTCGTACAAATCTTGGTTATCAAAATCAAGTACAACACTCGACATTGAGCACGAGTGGGTTAGACCAAATTCCAAATCATCTCAGACAATGTATGATCAACATAATCCTCAATGCATGAACTAACTATATCCAAAAATTACAATTCTCTACCGAATCATGAAATTTCATTGCCTTATATATAGAAAATAAAACATGCTCATCATTAACACGTAATGTGAGCTCCCTTTTGCACATCTATTAAGGCCTTACCCGTTAAGAAAAAGGGCGTCCAAGTATCAGTGGAACATCTCGATCTTCTTCCATATCCAATACCAAGAAATCCACGGGGAATATAAATTTATCAACTTTTACCAGTACGTCTTCAATAATTCCCCTTGGATACGTAAGTGATCGGTCCGCAAGTTGCAATGTCACCGTAGTTGGTTTCACGTCGCCTAATCCAAGTTTCCTGAAAATGGACAAAGGCATCAAATTAATACTTGCCCCCAAATCACATAATGCTTTATTAAAGAAATTACCACCAATAGCACAAGGGATAGTGAAACTCCCCGGATCTTTCAGTTTTTGTGGTAGCTTCCTTTGGATAATTGCACTACATTCTTCCGTCAAATTCACCGTTTTAAAGCTTGTCATCTTCCGCTTTTTTGACATAACATCCTTAAGAAATTTCGCATAGTTCGCATCTTGTTCTAGTGCGTGCCAAAAGGAATGTTAATGTGCAATTTCTTAAATATATCAAGGAATTTGGCAAATTGATCATCAAGCTTTTTCTTTTGAAATCTTTGAGGAAAGGGAAGAGATATAGGCAACTTAGATATATTCGAGCTAGATGATGATTTTAGCTTTTAAATTTTGTTTGTTCCGCCTCTTTGTTCTCGTCTTTCCTATTTTCTTCAATATCATCTTTCATCACGGATTCTCTTGCTTCCGGCCTAGATGCTTCATCCGAAAGTTTCAGATTCCCAGGTTTTTCTTTAGGATTCATTTCCGTATTACTTGGAAATTGACCCTTTTGATGTTGACCACCCACAGTTGTAGCCAATTGACCCATTTGAGTCTCCAGATTCTTTATCGAGCTTGTCACTTGTTGTTCTAACTTATCCATCCGAAGATCTTGCTTAGCGAGGCGGCTCCTCGTGTCATTCATGAAAGCATTTGATTGATTTATGAAGGAGGTGAGTGCATCTTCCAACGACGATTTGCCTTTCCCATTACCGCCTCCACTTGAAGCATTAAATCCCGGCGGAGGTTGTAACACATTCTTTGTATTTGCATAGGAAATATTTTCATGATTTCTCAACCCTAGATGGTAGTGCGTTGGGTTTGAATTATTCCTGAAATTGTTGAAATTCCTTATTCACAAAATTTACCTCTTCCATCGGATATAGAAGAGCTTCACTACCCGTGCTCGTGCCTGCTTCTGGCCCCTTCGTAAATACACTCAATTGTGTTGTCAAAGCTGCTACTTGTGCCGTCAATGTTTTAATTGGGTCTGAATCTGAGATTTCGGCTACTCGTTGTACATTGGATCTTTCAGATGGCCACTGGTAACTGTTCATGGCCATTTCTTCAAGAAGGTTCAAGGCATCTTGTGGAAACCTTGCCAACAATGCTCCTCCCGCTGCGGCATCTACAAAGGCCCTCGTTTGTCCCATTAAACCATTGTACAAGAAGCATAACTGTTGATCCTCTGGAAATCCATGTTATGGACATCTACGTAACAAATCTCGAAACCTTTCCCAAGCCTCATACAAAGGCTCTGAGTCGAACTGTCGGAATTGAGTAATCTCGCTTTTGAGCTGCAAAGTTTTGCTCGGTGGAAAGAATTTAAACAAGAACTTTTGGCTCAGTTCGTCCCATGTGCTTACACTGCCTTGCGTCAAAGTACCTAACCAATTTCTCGCCTTATCCCTTAAAGAGAATGGGAACAGGCGCAATCTTATGGCGTCATCCGAGACTCCGTTCATTTTGATCGTATTGCATATTTGGATAAAATGCGTAAGGTGAGAGTTAGGATCTTCAGTTGCAAACCCCCAAATCGATTCTGTTGCACCATATTGATTAGTGCCGGTTTGAGCTCGAAATTGTTGGCATTGATAGGAATATGGGCAATACCACCGTAATTACGATTCGTTTATGGTCAAAAGTAATCACGAATGGCTTGCTGTTGAACTGGTATCGGTAACTCGTTCCCACCATTGTTTGCCGGTATTGGTAACTCATTCAAATCCCCCATTATCGGATTGTGTTGTCTTTCAGCCCGTCTAGTGGTAGCACTGATTCTCCTCGCGAAAGCCTCAACTTCCGGATGAGCGGTATTAAGTCCCCCCCCTAGAGCGCGTGTTCATGCACTACCTGGACCAAACTAAAAGAAACAAGTCAAATAATGTGGAATTAAAGTCACACTAAAACAAAATAAATAATAAAAAAATTTGTCTAAATTAAGAATAATTATATCTATCGCAATATTAGCACCATAAATTGTATTAGTCCCCGGCAACGGCGCCAAAAACTTGTTCGCCTTATTTTTAGCTTCACCGCAAGTGTACGGTGTACGTTATCGAATAGGGTAGCAAGGTCGTATCCACGGAGACTAATAAATTAATATGCTAAGTATTGATCCAAGATAGTCTTATTTTTATTTAGACGATCGAAATTTGATGATTGTTGTATTGAGATTAAGACAATTTAAATCACTAAAACACAAGATTAAGATAACACAAATGAAAGAAGTATCAAGATAATGAAATTGATTTCCGAGTTAAGGTTTCGATTAATAATCCTCTTGTTGTCCGGTTTAATCAAGCCATATTATTATCAATATTCCTATAAGACGATCACAAAACTATTTTATCCTCCCTCTCGGGATGCATATAAAACGTAAATCGAAATACTTATGCTAGCATCTATACTCAACATGAAGCATTCAACTCCCAAAAGCACGAAATATCAAATATCCTCACAAATATTTACAAACCTCTCGATTCATGCAAATATTTGTGTCGAGTATTCAAGATCTAATATTGAAACTCATCTCTCGAATTATGAATCAATATATCAAACAAGTTAAATCATTGATCAAGTGATAAAACAAGAATAAGCTCAAAATACTCAAATAGGCTTCAAGATAATAACTTCAACTAAGATTAAAACATCCAACAAGAGTTCATTAATCTACTTCCAAAACCCGGAAATCTCTAGAGTTTAGCTACACATGATTAAACAACTTATAAACAAAGTGTTCAAAATCATTACAAATGAAAATGAAAGATTGAAACTAAAAGAGAAGCAAGAAAAACTTAGGAACGTCGACAATCTCTCGATATATCTCCGTTCTTCAAGCTCCGATGCAACACGATTGTCTCCTTGATGTCTCCTTCCAAGAGTTGACCCTTGTCTTGTGTTGTAGATCCCAAAAATACCAGAATATCCCATGCGTGCGCCCCCCAAAAAGCCTTTTTAAACCCACCATCAAGTTTAGGGCATAATGTCAGTTATGGGATTCAGTATGAGACGCACGGGTGGTGCGCCGGAGCACGGGTTACCCGTGCGCCACCTGCTAAAATTACCCAACTCTCTCGTAGGGCGCACGGGTGGTGCGTCGAGCACGGCCTACCCGTGCGCCATTCCTGAAATACTCCAACCCTCAGCGTGGACGCACGGGTCATGCGTCGAAGCATGGGGCTACCCGTGCGCCATGTTGCGCTCGATTACATTTATATAGGGGTGCACGGGTGGTGTCGAGGCACGCCCAACCCGTGTGCCCCTTGTCTTTTCCGTAGACGCTCAGTTTTCGCTCTTTTAGGCTTCACTTTTCGTATATCCACTCAATTCTCCGTGTTTCCACTTTGCTTTCCTCGTATTCATATTCAATTAGCTTCAAATATCATGAAATTCCTACAAAATAAGCAAAGTGTAGTATCTTTTCCACAAGGAGTGAATATGTAACATTTAACGCGAGTATATGCATGTTTACCCATCATTATAGCTCGAAATACGCCTCAAAATACATGCACAACTCACGCCTATCAACCCATATCAATCGCATCACACATAAGCTCAAAGGATTGTGTCCAATCTAGTACCACCATAATGGGAGTAGATATAGGTGCCTTCTTAATGTGCTCAAAAGCCTTCAAAACAAAGATCATCAAAACAAAAAGGCACATTTTTTTCAAGAAGATTACATAAGGGCTTGGTTATTTTAGAAAAATCTTTAATATATTTCTGATAAAAACCAGCATGCCCTAAGAAACTCCCAATCCCTTTTACATTTTTCGGTGGTGGTAATTTTTCAATCGCCACTATATTAGCTCGATCCACTTCCAATCCTACAACAGACACCCTATGACCAAGTACAATACCCTGTTTCATCATGAAGTGACATTTTTCTCAATTAAGCACTAAATTGGTGTCTTGGCATCTTTATAAAACCAGAGATAAATTATGGAGGCATTGATCAAAAGAATTACCAAATACTGAAAATCATCCATAAAAACCTCCATAATTTCCTCCACCATGCCATGAAAAATAGACATCATACATCTCTGAAATGTGGCTGGTGGATTACACAACCCAAAAGGCATCCTGCGAACAAAGGTATCATAAGGGCATGTGAATGTGGTCTTCTCCTCATTCTCTAGAGCAATAACAATTTGATTATAGCCCGACTATCCATCCAGAAAGCAGTAGCAGTCATATCCAGCCAACCTATCCAACATCTAATCAATAAAAGGTAAGGGAAAATGATCTTTGTGAGTGGCTTTGTTCAGTTTTCTATGATCTATGCACACTCGCCACCTAGTCACTGTACGTGTATAAATTAATTCATTATTGGATTTTTTTACCACAGTCATCCCCGACCCCTTTTTTTTGGAACTACTTGAACAGGATTTACACATGAGCTATCAGATATGGTACAAATGATGCCAACCATAAGCCACTTAAGAACTTCAGCCTTAACTACTTCTTTCATTGCTGGATTAAGCCGTCTTTGGTGCTCAATAGAGGGCTTGTAAGAGTCCTCCATGAGGATTTTATGCATCAATATAGAAGGTCTGATTCCCTTCAAATCGGCTATGGACCACCTCAGTGCAGACTTATGTTTTCTCAAAATGCGCAACAATTTATCAAACTCTGAAGGGGGTAGAGACGTGGAGACTATTACCTGTGACACCCTGAATTTTAGCGATGTGAGATACGATGTTGCGTAGTGATTTATTTATTTGGTTAAGTAACACAAACCCATTATTAATGAAATGCGACCCGACTTTTACTTATTCTTCCGACGTCAATTACGTCTTTCTCATTTTTGAGCTTATCGATTTTATATTCTCCTCTAGTATTATTACTTGATCGGTTAACTATGAACTTAGAAATATTAGACCCTCGAAAATTTAGGAGTACATTTCGACCCTTATCCTAATATTTCATCTTATTCAATAATTTATTTCAACCAACTTTCAATCAATTTTTTTTAAATACTTATTTCTTATTTCACATCTTTAATTTTTAAATTTCTAAATATTTAATTATAGATATTTATATATTTTATTTTCTTTCAATTTTTATAAAAAATTATTTTTTTTAAAAAAAAAATTATTTTTTTTAAAAAAAATTATTTTTTTATTATATAAAAAAAATCGAAACTTACCAATTATAAAATGGGAGGTTATTTAATTTTTTTAAAGCCTACAATTTAAAAATGTATTCTACAAAACCCACTACATCTTGGTCAAACAAAACAAAATAATTTCCCTAAAATCTAGCTTTTGGCTCCATGTCCTTAATAAAGTAACCTAGTCATATTCTTTGGTCCTGATCTCCTAATTATTCCACCACAATGGTTGCAGAAATCGCTAGGCGCTAGTCGGGCGGCTGACGGGCGCCTAGACCGCCTAGGCGGCCGCCTAGGAACAACACTATTTTTTTATTTTTTTTATTTTTGGCCGATTTTTCCCGTCTAGCCCGCCTAGGCGGGCGCCTAGGCCCGATTTTTTGGCTGCCTAGGAGAGCGCCTAGCTCCGATTTGGAGCCGCCTAGCCGCTAGCCCGATTTTTGGCCAAAAACGATTTTTTTTCGGCGATTTGGACAAAATCGGATCGGCCTAGGGGCGCCTAGTCGGCGCTTAGGCGGCCGCTTAGGCGGATTTTTACAACACTGTCCACCACTAATTATCATCTAACCAACACAAACTAAAAATCCTCCCACAAACCTCCAACAATTCGATCATTATAGGATTGAAGTGATCGAAACTTCATTTTTTTCACTACACTTATTCCAAACTCTCTTAACACTCTCTCCTTTCCAAACTTAGTTAAAATTACAAGAACTTCCTCCCCCTACCTCAAGCAATTTCGAACCACATCAAGCCAAGATAAAGAAAATTCTTCTTCTTCTTCAATCACTCCTTAAAATCTTCAAGTCTACGTCATTCCCTACTAATTTGAGTTATTTTCCATTTTGACGTACACTTAGAGGTTTCCATTTGAAGTCATTAAGGAGACTTGGACATAAGCTTGAAATGACTTTCAAGACATCCCTAGAAATCAAGATATCAAGGTAAATTTGAGGTTTTAACATCTTTTTCTTTTTCCATTTTGGTTTTCAAATTTTAAAACCAAAATTATATTTTAAGGTGAATTAGGGGTTGACCTTTGGAGCTTGGTTAAAAGGTGTAAAAGTTCCTAAGAAGATCATCATTTTAGACTATAAACTCACAACTAAACAAGGTAAGTATAGAATTCTTGGTTCTTATTCGAATTTCTTCCTCTTTACCTCAAAATCTTCATATTCTAAATCCAATTCGTGTAATGTTTGGCACTTAGGGGCTGCCTATTAAGTGGAAGTTGAAATTCTCGAGAGTTAGTGAGAAAATACCGCTTCTAGACCTATCAACCGAACAACATAAGGTGGGTGAAAATTATTTCTACAAAAAATGCATCATTCTTTCTATTAGTGCACAAAAATGCATGCTCATGTGATAATATGATATTTTATAAATTTTATCAAATATTTATGAGATTTATATTTTAATGAAATTTAGAGAAAATAAAAGATGGGTATGATATTTTTCTTGCATAAAATGTTGATAAACATTGCTCATTGTTATGGTTTTATGATTCATGATGCTATTAATGTTCAAATATATTTTAGAAATTTTTAAAATGAGTTTTATATATTATTGTAATTCTGGACTTGTAACTTGTGCAAGAAAAATCAAAGCTTGGGTTATTTTTGCAATTATTATGAAATATTGGAACTGACTTTACCCTTTTCCGAGTCCGTAATTGAAACTTATCGAATTTTAGAACCCGTTAGGGAATGTTCTCCTTAGTAAAAATAATTTTATTTTTAAAATTGTTAAGGGCCTCAAAGTTGAGATTTTCTAATTCGATTACATTATAAATATTTTAAGAGATATTTCTTACTTGTCTAATAAAAATATCGAGCACATAATGCGTCGAACCGAATATTAAAACCGGCTAGATTATCCGCCCAATAACTAGACCGTGAGTTTTGTTTGGAAATAAATACCGGGTATCATGTGATCAAGATCACTCCGGACTTGCTAACTGATTTTATCAAATTTTCGAACGAGCAATACAGTACTTGGAAGAGAAATCTTGAAGTGAAGAATAAGTGAAACGTAAAGTGGAAGTGAAATGTGAAGTGAAGTAAAATTTGAAGTGATATGTGAAGTGAAGTGAAATTTAAAATGAAACGTGAAATGAAATGTGAAGTGAAATGATAAGTGGAAGTGAAATTGAGAATGAAAGTGAAAAGTAAAGTGAAAATTTAAAGTGGGATAATTTGTTTTGGCTTTATCCAAGTGATGTGGGATAATTTGCTTCGACTTTATCCGAGTGGGATAATTTGCTTCGGCTTTATCCAAGTGATGTGAGATAATTTGCTTCGGCATTATCCAAATGGCGTGGGATAATTTGCTTCGGCTCTATCCGATTGAAAGTAGAAGTAAATTTAATAAAATAATAATAAAGCTTGACTGATTCTGACCAATCTAACATAATGGTTAATGGAAAATCTTTATACAAACAACAAGACAAAGTCATATGCATTTCATGCATTATTTTTCATGAAACGATTTTTCGTGCATAAATACCAGCCACACTCACACACCGACACCCACCCACTGAGAATTTTTGTGCTCACCCCACCTCTTTTATCAACCAGAGGATGAAGAGTTGTATTAAGACAATGGCGACGATGGATCTCAAGACGTAGCTTAGATCTGTATTGTATTATGGACTTTATTAAGACGATGGATTTTATTTGTGATGATTTAGACTTTGGACTTATTCAATGTAATAGCAGGGCGTAGGACCCTGAATAACAATTATTATGTTGTATTTTATTTCTTTTAGATTCCGCTGCAACCATACTCTGACTTAGTTATTCCCTTATCTATAATTAGTTGGGATTTTATCGTTCTATTGACGTATGTTGGAGGATAAATAAGTCAGAATGGTAAACCGGCATAAGCTTGGTAAATTGTGTCACGGCTTCCATTTTGGGGCGTGACATTACCAGATGTTTTTCATTCTCACCCAAAAATGCATACCGGAGATGTGCAGGAAATTCCTTTATTTCTGGTGTGACCTTTGGGATTTCCTCCATAAATATATCTCCCAAACTTTCCTTCAAACCCTTGCTTGTGTCAACATGTGTAGCATCAAGAGAAAACAAGTAATCTAATAAATCAGTATCATCACAATCATAATCTATACCTTACACTAGGGATTGGGTGAGACGTCTTTCAAATGGATCAACAGTAGCATGCCGAGCTAGTTCCGAGCGGGCACATTGCTCCACTACACCTATTGGGGAGGAGTCGAAACAAGAAGAAGATAAGCAGAGCACACGAAGGCTGACAAACCTAAATCCTTTCCCACTCTTGATTCTGCAGTTCTAGTGCCTAATTCACTCCTCTTCCCTCAGAGATTTTTTTTAAAAAAGCTAGATTCTTAATTTTCGAAATTCTTGGAAATTTTTAAGAAAATTCACATCAACATCCCGTTTGTTGATGCACTCGAGCAAATGCCTAATTATGCTAAATTCATGAAGGATGTGATGTCGAAAAAGAAAAAGTTGGGCGAGTTCGAGACTGTAAAGCTTACACAGGAATGCATCACTATTTTACAATGGAAGCTACCACAGAAATTGAAAGATCCGGGGAGTTTCACTATCCCTTGTACAATTGGTGATTCTATTTTTAATAAAGCTCTTTGCGATCTTGGTGCTAGCATTAACCTTATGCCTTTGTCTGTTTTCAGGAAATTAGGTCTTGGAGAGGTGAAGCCATCCACCATCACCCTACAATTGGCGGACAGATCGCTTACATATAGAGGTGCTCAATGGTTCGGAACCGCTGGTTCTGGTTTGCCCAAATGGTGGAACCGGAACCTAACCGTCTTATAGACGGTTTTAGTTCTGGTTCCGAACCACCGGTTTGGAAAGCGCCCGATTCCGGCCCATTCCTGGATTACAGTTTTTGGCCGGTTTTTTCTTTTTTTTTTTGAATTTTTGAGTTTTTAATATTAATAAATTAACACAATTAATACATTAACACAATTGATGAAGGAAATGAAATTGAGTAACACAAAATTAATTTTATTGATTTAATAGTAAAATTACAGCTTACAATTTACAAAATGAAAAATTCTAAGAAGGTTTCTATAAAAAGATAACAATATTTTTTGGCTTAGTTTTCATGTTGCAAATACTATTTGGTTGGTAGCTCTCAATATTGCATTATATTATAATGAAATGAAGTTTATCTGTAATAACAAATATATAATTAGAATTTGGGAACCAAATTCTTTGAAGATGTGGAGAATGTAATACCGGAGCCTCAAACAATTCATTTGATCAAAATACTTAATTATCGTGGAATTCTGTTATTCATCTTGATCTTGTTAATTAGGAGGAATAATACATTTTGGAGAAGAAAAAAAGATTATAATACAAATATTGACTACGGCGAATAGAAATAAGTTTGGAGTCCTAAAAATAAATTTTGAGAATTGTTATCGATTATATTTATAACTATATACGTATATTTATATACACAATAATTTATAAGAATATATATGTATTAAAAAAAAGAAAAAAAAAAGTGACAATATATATGTAAAGTGATCATATACGTGCGTCACAGAAGAAGACAAAAGCTTTTTACGATAAGAACATACGATATATATGTATATGCGTATATTTTTACAATGGTTTTGGGGTCTCTCTCACATACTTGAGGTTATGTGTTCAATTCTCCACACACAGACTCTTTTCCTTTTTTTTTTTTTTAACCTAAGCAGAATGTGTTTCAAAATGCAAGGAGATAGATATTCTATGGCTAATGTATTAATAATTTTTCTTCTTTAAATCTATGATGTAATGATATTAAAATATCTCTTTTATTGTAGTAGAAACGTCGAAATGGAAATTCTATGGCTAATGTATTAATAATTTTTCTTCTTTAAATCTATGATGTAATGATATTAAAATATCTCTTTTATTGTAGTAGAAACGTCGAAATGGAAATATAATGCTTTGCAACTCTTGAACCGTTGTTATTGTGGACCACCGAAAGAGACCTTCCAACTCGAAAAGCAAGAACAAAACAAAGAAACAGAGACTTTTCTTCCTCTGAGCAGAGAAGATGAATCAATCAACATCACTGTAAGTGAATGATGTAGGTATTAGATTTGAGCTTCTTGTTTTTTATTTTCTAAGTTTAGTTTGATTGTAATAGTGAATTTCATGTTATTATCATGAGCTACTATTTTTGCAAGTTCGAGACTGTAAAGCTTACACAGGAATGCATCGCTATTTTACAAAGGAAGCTACCACAGAAATTGAAAGATCCGGGGAGTTTCACTATCCCTTGTACAATTGGTGATTCTATTTTTAATAAAGCTCTTTGCGATCTTGGTGCTAGCATTAACCTTATGCCTTTGTCTGTTTTCAGGAAATTAGGTCTTGGAGAGGTGAAGCCATCCACCATCACCCTACAATTGGCGGACAGATCGCTTACATATAGAGGTGCTCAATGGTTCGGAACCGCTGGTTCCGGTTTGCCCAAATGGTGGAACCGGGACCTAACCGTCTTATAGACGGTTTTAGTTCTGGTTCCGAACCACCGGTTTGGAAACTGCCAGTTCCGGCGGTTCCGGTTCTGGTTTGGCCGGTTTTTTCTTTTTTTTTTTTGAATTTTTGAGTTTTTAATATTAATAAATTAACACAATTAATACATTAACACAATTGATGAAGGAAATGAAATTGAGTAACACAAAATTAATTTTATTGATTTAATAGTAAAATTACAGCTTACAATTTACAAAATGAAAAATTCTAAGAAGGTTTCTATAAAAAGATAACAATATTTTTTGGCTTAGTTTTCATGTTGCAAATACTATTTGGTTGGTAGCTCTCAATATTGCATTATATTATAATGAAATGAAGTTTACCTGTAATAACAAATATATAATTAGAATTTGGGAACCAAATTCTTTGAAGATGTGGAGAATGTAATATCGGAGCCTCAAACAATTCATTTGATCAAAATATTTAATTATTGTGGAATTCTGTTATTCATCTTGATCTTGTTAATTAGGAGGAATAATACATTTTGGAGAAGGAAAAAAATTATAATACAAATATTGACTACGGCGAATAGAAATAAGTTTGGAGTCCTAAAAATGAATTTTGAGAATTGTTATCGATTATATTTATAACTATATACGTATATTTATATACGCAATAATTTATAAGAATATATATGTATTAAAAAAAAAAAAAGGTGACAATATATATGTAAAGTGAACATATACGTGCGTCACAGAAGAAGACAAAAGCTTTTTACGATAAGAACATACGATATATATGTATATGCGTATATTTTTACAATGGTTTTGGGGTCTCTCTCACATACTTGAGGTTATGTGTTCAATTCTCCACACAAAGACTCTTTTCCTTTTTTTTTTAACCTAAGCAGAATGTGTTTCAAAATGCAAGGAGATAGATATTCTATGGCTAATGTATTAATAAATTTTCTTCTTTAAATCTATGTTGTAATGATATTAAAATATCTCTTTTTATTGTAGTAGAAACGTCGAAATGGAAATATAATGCTCATTATTTTCTTAGTTTTTTTTAATTTTTTATATGAATATAAAGGGGCCTTTTCGTTTCGCATCAAACCCTGTAAATTATAGGAACGGCCCTGATTACGTACACATACATACTAATACAATATATTATATTTATATACAAATCTAGATAACATATTTGCATGTAAACCACCACCTCATTTACCCAAGAGATAAGCATGCATATATGATATATGTATGTATATATATGAGTACGTGTAGTATGGAATTCTATTTTAAAAACATTAACACACACACACCGGTAAAAACAAGGAAGAGAAGGAAAATAAGAGAATAGTGGGAATAGTACTCGATCAAGGAAGAAAAGAGGAAAAGGAAAATTGTACGAATAAAAGAATAAAAAGAAAACGAAAAGGGCAGAGAAGATAGCGGGAAGAAGTCGACTAGCTCGCAAGGAAGCACAAGAAGTAACTTTGGTGCCTTGATTGTCTTTCTGCTCAATCGAAACCAAAAGTGGGTAAAATATCATTTTTCTAATGAAATTAAGTTTGCTTAAAATTTCATAAATTTTATGGCATTAGCTATTTCATAAATTTCATGACAATAAACTATTTTGTAATTTCACGATATACGCAAATTTCACGATATAGATTGTTCTATGATTGTTTTTCTTTTTGTTAAGAAAAACATAAATTATATCCTTCACGATTTGAATTTATATTCGCTTGCATTATAACTCGTGTTTGACTTGGCCTTTGAGAAAATAAATGTCATTTTGATAAAATACTGACTGCTTGAGTCTATTACGGTGTGAGTAGGTTAGACAATGGATCGAACAGGTTGCCTGAGGTCTTTGTTTAACAACTCATGTGTTTATTCCCATTTTCTGGTCGGGCCGGAGACGGCGGCGGAATTTGGGTCGTAGAATGATATATTTCGGAATATGACGATCTCTGGGTAAAAGCCCATAGCTAAAGAGACGTCGAGCCAACTGGGAGGGATAAGGTGACTGGGATTCGGCCAAATACTATTTGTGAGTTATAAGGAGAACGGACAGGCTCTATGTCTGATCAACACCGACCCTACGTTTACTGTTTTGGGACTGACTGAATGACTGACTGTTTATTTTTAAAAAACTGAGATATCTCAGTTTGAAAAGCAAAGTTTTTACTTCAAAATTGAGATATCCATTATCCTTGTGAAAATCAAAATATTTATTGTACTCGATTAACTGTTGCATAATGTGTTTTCCATCATTACTACCATTGGAACTGATTGATCATTGTTGTGAATGAATCTTCTGTGCACCATTATCATAAATATTATTTTTAGCACACTAAATACCATGCCCAAACAAAAAGAAATATTTCAGTTTTCAAATAGATAACTACTGCATTCCCCTACCCCAACCTGATCGCTCTTTTACTCACCCCACGACTTTTGTAAAACTTTTCAGAGACCGGACATTTTGAGATTCACGAGACCGGCATGAGACTTCCAAATCAGGATTGGCCCAACCTAGCAGATCCTTTCTGAAAGGCTTATTTGTCAATATTTGAACAATGCAATTATTTTATTAGAACTCTATTTAAATTGTATATAGACTTTCGTTGTATTTCTAGTTGGTTTTTAGTTGTTTGTTTTGGATAATAGCTATTGGCGAGCCTAAGCTTATGAAAGTCGAGTAGTACACCAATGAATGTCTTATATTATATTGGGTTGTAAATTGGAGCGTGAGAACAATCATCTTGAAATTTGGATTCCCAAGTTTTTCCTTAGTTGGTCAGGAAAAAAAAGGAAGAAATTAAGATCCGGATCGACATGAAGAAGATTGGAAAGAAAGGAAGGAGTAATGAGGAGAAAGATTGAGAAAGAGATGGGAGCCGATTTCGTTTTTCTTTAGAGAGCGAGATCTATCGTCTTTTGGGGTGGAGTGAATATGGATCCGGTTTGGGTTTAAGGACCCGTCTCACGATTTATATCCGTGAGACCGTCTCACAAGAGATTCACTTAATTTTCTATCCATACAGTTTATTATAATCTAAAAGGCCACAAATAATCCAAAATCAAATATTTTTTAAACTTCAAAACCATTTTATTGATTATATTTTGAAGCCCGATTCAAGTTTGACAATATTCCCAATAAACTAGAATGATAAGATTTATATGTACCAGCATAATCCGAATTACATACACCTATTCAATTATTGATTTCAAAAATTATAATAACCATCACAGAAGAAAAAATTTGCGATACCAAAATTTTATCTTTTGACGAATCTCATGTAACACAACGTTGCTCTAGTTGATATCATTTGGAATTTATCTACACGTTTTTAATTGGAAGTTAGATTAAAAAAATTCAAAGTTTTCCCCTTAAGTGGACGAATACTAGTCATTAAATTTGGGAGAGAGAAACTATATAGATAATTTAGGAGATGAAAAGAAATCTTTTCAAAGATTTTATGATATATAATGGGTTTAACTAATTGGGAGAGAAAAACGGTTAAAGATTATGATTTTACGATAATCATTATCATTAAAGATTTGACGATAATGGTATGAGGGAAATAGTTAATATAATCATCCCACGTTTCGTGCTTCCTCTCCACCAGCATTCATTACTCGCTATTTTATGATTAATAATTCTCCATTTTTTTGTTCAAAATTTGATCCTGAGTAAGAATTTGTTAGGTAATCATGATGGTTGTATCTCAAATTATGTAAGTGCCCAACAATCACTCTTTAATTTGATATCTTGATGACTCTTTGATCCATTAAAATTAATTTGTACGCTTGTATATACTTTTTGCAGGTTTATTTTGGCTTATGTTTATCCTGCGTACGAATGCTTTAAAACTGCCGAAATGAATTATCCTGATATTGAACGACTTCTTTTTTGGTGCCATTATTGGTACACAACTCATTTAATTTGTCCTTTAATGTTAGATCTCTAATATTGCAGCCTTTTTTTTTTATTTAAGTCTTACTCCATCTTCAACTTTCAGGATCTTAGTGGTTGCGCTGACAGTACTTTGTGAAACTATTGCCCATGTATTTATTTCCTGGTAAACATTTTTCCAAATAATTGTCACACTAATTAATATATATTTTGTGTTGCTGGATTTCTTATTGAGATTTTCTCTTTTTATTTTTTTGGGTTCTGAAATGTGTTAAGGGTTCCAATATTGGGTGAAGCTAAGATGGCCTTTTTGATATACTTGTGGCATCATAAGACTAAGGTCAGTAATATATGTTCTTTTAGAAATCACTATATATACATATGATGTTTGGTTAATTTCGCTCTTGTTACACTCTAAATAAATATTATCCAGACTTAAATAAATTGATCACAGGGGACAACACATGTTTATGAGTCCTTCTTAAGACCCTATGTCTCAAGGCATCAGATAAAAATCGATCTTTTCTTGTTGGAAATGAAGAGAGCTGGAGATGATGTTGTTTTGTGCTGGAAAAATACTGCAATCGCAAATAAGGTTTCCAAACTTTTAGATTTCTTTAAACCCTCAACATTTTGGGAGTCTCGATCGGTGGTAGCAGAAGAGACCGGAATAGGAAGGCGCACGATTTGGTATTTCTTGGCTTTGTGTTCATGGATTCTCTGTGCTGTCCTGCTTCAAGACGAAGAGGAGACGAATATCGGAAAATGGTTGTATGAACAAACATTGTGGAAAGTAGAAACTTTAAAGGGGTTTAGAGAATGGCTTAACAAACAATTTGAGAACGGTATGGGTGAAGCCTGTGTACGATTTGTTATCAACAAGGTAGCCGACGACTTCTTATATCCCTTAGTTTTAATTTACGTAGCTTTTATCCGTGAAACCAAACCCTTAAAACTTACCCCTATTGGAAAAAGCTTGTTTGAGAGTGTGTTTTTCCTTACATGTTTGGGGGTGACTTATTTTGTGAAGGATTTTTCGGGAATGCTTTTTGCATTTGGTATTTGTTTTCATATTATTACATTACTCAATCTTTTGGTGTCAAATGAGAATTTCGGGTTTTCGGATTGCTTCCTGGCTTTATTGATTGAGGCGGGATTGTGTTTTTGCAAAAACAATCCAAAATATGCTCCGTTTGTAGTTGTTATTATCTCCGTTGCTTTGCAACTCTTGAACCGTTGTTATTGTGGACCACCGAAAGAGACCTTCCAACTCGAAAAGCAAGAACAAAACAAAGAAACAGAGACTTTTCTTCCTCTGAGCAGAGAAGATGAATCAATCAACATCACTGTAAGTGAATGATGTAGGTATTAGATTTGAGCTTCTTGTTTTTTATTTTCTAAGTTTAGTTTGATTGTAATAGTGAATTTCATGTTATTATCATGAGCTACTATTTTTGCAAGTTTCTATGCTAGTTGTTAACTTGTTATCCAAATTAGGTATGCACTATGACAACACTTGTTTATGTAACACACGATTTGTCAAAAGACAAAAAGATTCTAGTTTGAGTTTTTTTTTTTTAAGTGTGTTTTGGTTTGTCAAAATGACGTGAATTTTTAATTTTTAATTACATTGTTACAACATTTTTCATATTAATCTTTCACAAATTAATTGTATATTTCAATAGATGATATTTAATTTTTTTGGCTTTAAAGAATCGTTTTGTTGATTGGTCTAGTTTTATTTTATTACGCAGTGGATAATCCATCATTCCTACAATCAGCTAAATCATTAATACAATAAAAAATTTCTCCAATCACCAAACTGGGGCTTTTTGTTTTTTTAATTTAAATGAAAAGATATGTAAATTGAAGACTCCTGAATTTAGCATGAAAATTGTCCAGCCCAGCTGTTTGATTTTCTTCCTAGTACTAAAGTTGTGCTATCAGGTCTTCCCCAAATCTCAGTCTTACTCAAAAAGTAGAGAAAATAAAAGGGCCTTGTCAAATTTCAGCTTAACTCAAAGTAGCAAAAGACTAAAAAATATAAACGGGGGCATATACACGGTGCCAAAAAAGGGCTGAGGCAATATATAATCCTAAACAATTATTTTTTTTAATTTTATAACTAATGTATTGATAGTTTTTTCTTTAAATATACTTTTGTTGAAATTAGAAATATAATGTTTCATTATTTTAGTTTTGATTAATGAAAATATCTTTTGTAATATTGACTAATTAGTTATTTTTAATTTTTTTTACATGAATAAAAATGGTCCACTTTTGACTGAAGCTCTTTTTATTTTTAATTAGTTATTTTTAACTCTACGAGTAACTTTTACTTTTGGCTGAAGCCCACTTGTTTCGCTGGAGCTTATACGCTAATCTTGTAATGCTCGGTACATGACGTCTTTTTGGTCTAGATTTTTAGACGAGAGAGAGCATCGTAATCATGATTAATGTACATTTCCTATGATCCACTTTACATTGGACACTCCATCCTCCGATTTTGGGATTAAACTAGGGGTGTGCACGATCTGGTTCGATCCGGAGATTTAGAAATTTCCAGAACCGTCACCGAAGTTCGGAGATCCCAAAATTAAATCTCGAACAACCATAAAAAATTTCCATCTCGAACCGTCCCGAAAGTTCGATGCGGTTCGGGGCGGAGATTCGATTCTAATGGGACGATACGGAATGGTTTGGGGACATTCGGAGAAACGGAGAATCAAATATTTCACAAATAAAACACACAAAAAATGTGAAAAGAAAAATCAGGGTAAAAATCATTAAACGGTTATACTTTCAATTTTTTTTAGTACAATTTCAAAAATACATACTAAAACCATTAGTACTATACGAGTTTAACTTTTTGATAATCTATATTTAACTTATCCATAAAATTTCTTTAATTCATATTTAAGTGCTAAATTTTTAGTATTGTAATTCTAAATCTTTCTTTCATGATATAAACTATAGTCTATACTACATATTAGTTTAATATCAATTTAACTTTTAAATTATTTTTATCTAATTTATAGTCGAAAGTATTGATTTTTTGTTTTGGATTTTAACATAATATGTTTCAGATATTATGCTATTCATATTAGTAGTAAAAGTCTAGAATCTCAACGAATGACAAATTTAGTAGCATCTATTACACAATAATATTCTATAATCTTGGCACATTGCCATGGACTCTCGACTTAGGAAAAAATATAATTGACTAATAACTTTGATAAACTAATATGAAACAAATATTTATAATCTCAATGTCTTATTTCTTGGTTAGACGATTACTCTAGTTTATGTGCAATGTACTAATCATTTAAATTAATTTTAATTCAATTAAATTTCTTGATTAGAGAATGAGTCTAGTTATGATCCTTAATAAGTAAAATATTATCAAATTATTTTCTACAAATCAAATATGATTATATAATTTAATTTATTGAGTTCATTTAAATAAATTAATATGACGTAACTATTTATGAATTAAATATATATATTCAATTATTCATTTGATATACTAATAAAATATGCCAAGTTTTTAATTTGACAATTTTTAGTATTATATAGTATTGAATTTTCAAAGGAATGTTTAGTTAATTTAATATCAAAATATAAATAAGATAAAAATATTATATATGTATATATAAAAATAATTTTAAAATCAATTATGGTTTCGAATATTCGGTTGATGCGGTTCAAAGTATGGTTTGGTACGATTCTCGATGCGGATATTTGAAAAATCTCGAGCAACCGTACAGGAAAATTTTTGGGGCCGGTTCGGTTCGGGAAAAGTCAAAAAGTCAACGGATATTTTATTTGAATATTTTCCGGTTCGGATATCGGTTCGGGTTGTGTCTCAAGTCCCGTGTACACTCTAGATTAAACTATGGAAGTCGGTCAAGGACCGTGGCCGGACTGCTCAATCCCGGACTCAAAACCGTCCATACCTCACTTGGGCCCATAATATTCAGTTACGCATAAGGATCCTTATGGATTCAATGTCAACAGGTATCAAGAATCAATCCCATCACATTCAAGCAACTAAGCATGATTTCATGATTCAAAATAATGAAACTCTTTGTGGTTTTATAGACATGATTTTCGAGGGAGTTGAAATAATGTTTGAGTTGAGATTTAAGGATGAAATGTCATTAAGTCAGATATCTTGAGATTCTAATGTAAGAAAATAGTAGTGTTTCTGCTTGTACAATTTAAATAAATCGGAAAAATATTTAAAGTAAGCAAAATAAAAATTAGCATGAATAATGTGTTAACACACTATCCTTAAAATAGATATGCCCCCTATTATGGACGTTTGTTTTCCAGGATAAGACGAGAAATCGGATTACATATTGCGGCGAACTGAAAATTATGCCTTAAAATTTTCACCAAAAATTTAAATTGCAAGAGTTTTTGAGGAATATGTGTTTTTTCAAATGTGACAAACAAGTCATTTTTATAGGAATAAATATCACCTTTCTCCACAAAATATTTGTCATTTATTATTGAAAATGTTAAAATTAAATTTGTTCTTTACTATTTAAAATGTCAAAAATAAATTTTCACCCTTGTATGTTCATTCCTATTGCTCCAGTTGAGATTGAAGTTTCTCATTGATTGTTTCCGCCGAACACTTGCACACACAAGTACCCAAATTTTTGGGTAATTGGCATTATACACCCTTAAAATAAATTCATTTGGCACTTTACACTCTAAAATTACAAAAGTGGCATATAGCAAGACGTCAGTTTGATATTCATTGGCAAAGTACACCCTATTGCACAAAATATACATTTTAAAAATAATTTTAATGAGATTGGGGATAAAATTTACTCTCTCTATTCCCCACGCTTTTGTTCTTTTTAAATTTGTTACTTTCTTACAAAAAATATAATTTTATAATAGTTAAATTGGTTTAATAAATTTGAATTTAGGTTATTGCTTATTGTTCTTAATTTGGTTGCAGAAATGATATTTCTATTTATGAAATATTTGCTCGATTTAACAATGTAAGCTTTTTTATTTCTACTAAAAATGCATTAAAAATAATGAAAGACCAAAAAAGGAGGACACAATTATAAATAATAAAGTAAGGAAGGGAAAAAGATAGAACGGAAAGACCAAAAAAATTCGAATAATTTTGTGGCATTTGCCACAGATTTTTTCAATCTGTGGCATTTGCCACAGATTTTTTTGTTTCTGTAGTGGGTTGGGAGGTTTTTAAAAAAATAGGTGTAGGCGCCCTTAGAAAGGGCGCCTACTAAGCAGGCACCACTACCAAGGGCGCCTACTGCACACTTAACCTTTTTTTTTTTTTAAAAAAAAAAAATTGCGGCGCCGGTCAAGGCGCCAACCAAACTGACACTGCACTTGGGCGCCATTAGGAAGGCGCCCACCCCTCTATAAATGGCGTTCCCCCATTTTTTAAATTTTCTTTTAAATATTAAATAAAAATACAATTTTTGGATAACTATAATATAAAACATCACTGGATCAAAACCCGATTAAATAATAAAAACTACAACAAATATTTAAAAACGAACAAGAAATTACACATTAAAAAACTGGAATAAGAAACGACATCCCCATTATTCGAATATATACGAATCATTTCTAATAATCGTACTTAAAATTCTAATATGTATTTATTGTTGGGTTATTTAGAAATTATATGTTTGGGATAAGAGATATTTATTAGTTTGAAATATCTCTTATTCCAAACATATAATTTCTAAATAACCCAACGATAAAGATATATTAAAATTTTAAATACGATTATTCGAATTGATTCGTATATATTCGAATAATGGGGATGGCATTTTTATTCTTGTTTTTTAATGTGTAATTTCTTGTTGGTTTTTAATATTCGTTGTAGTTTTTATTATTTAATCGGGTTTTGATCCAGTGATATTTCATATTATAGTTATCCAAAAATTGTATTTTTATTTAATATTTAAAAGAAAATTTAAAAATGGGAAATGCCATTTATAGAGGGGTGGGCGCCTTCCTAATGGCGCCCCAAGTGCGGGTGTCGGTCAGTTTGGCAGCGCCTCTTTGACCGGCGCTACCGCAGTTTTCAAAAAAAAAAAAAAAAAAATTGAGTGTGCAGTAGGCGCCCTTGGTAGTGGCGCCTGCTTAGTAGGCGCCCTTTCTAAGGGCGCCTACACCTATTTTTTTAAAAACCTCTCAACCCACTATAGAAAAAAAAAAATATGTGGCAAATGCCACAGATTGAAAAATAACCCATAAAATTTACTCTCTCTATTCCCTACGCTTTTGTTCTTTTTAAATTTGTTACTTTCTTACAAAAAATATAATTTTATAATAGTTAAATTGGTTTAATAAATTTGAATTTAGGTTATTGCTTATTGTTCTTAATTTGGTTGCAAAAATGATATTTCTATTTATGAAATATTTGCTCGATTTAACAATGTAAGCTTTTTTATTTCTACTAAAAATGCATTAAAAATAATGAAAGACCAAAAAAGGAGGACACAATTATAAATAATAAAGTAAGGAAGGGAAAAAGATAGAACGGAAAGACCAAAAAAATTCGAATAATTTTGTTTCTGAATCTTCCATTCGTTTTTAGTATCCATAAATTTGCTTAGTAATAGAGGATACTGGATATTTGACTAAACTTATAAGCTCTTCAAAATATCTATAAAATATTTAAGAACTTATAATCTCTCTAAAAGAGTTTGTTAATTTTATATTAAAAAGATCTTATAAACTCCCAACATAAGGTATTAGAAGCTCATAAGTTCTTTTCTAAAAAAGTTGGGGTCCCACCTTATTTTAAACATAAGATCACTTTTTAACAACATATTTAACTTTGAGCATTTTAGTTACAAAATTGTCATTATTAACATCTTGTAAGCTCTTTCATCTTATTTTATCCGAACACTTTAGCAATTTATTTTCAAAACCAGATCTAACATCTTATAAGCTCTAAAGTCATCTTATAAGATCTTGGAGTTTAATTATAAGATAATAAGCTTATAAGTCTTCCATTTGAAACATGAATTTTTCTAATTTTTCCTCTCGTTAACCGTGTTGACTTAAGCATTGAATCAGCCTACCTGGAACAACCTTATGGTCCTTCTAACGTTTGTTGGTGTTGCAGGCGAGTTCACAGAAGAAGACTTCCAGCTTTGGGAGAACAAGACTTGGACTAATTCAGAAACCTTAACTTAAAATGATCTGCCCCAAAAAACAACATCAATTTCCTAATTTTTATTTCCAATCTTCCTTTCTTCTTTTATTTATCTAAATATTTGCCAATTTTCTAATTTAAACTCTAATATTCAATATTTCTGGTTTCTTTTTTTCTCAATCTTCTGTTATCCTTTACTTTTATCTAATCTTTGCCTATTCTACTATTTTAAACTCTAAATGTTTATATTTCAAGTGTACAATACAAATTGTTTTGTAAAGATATGGCACGAAATTGACGGAAGGAATAGAAAGTCAAGAAGGGAGATGACTAGGGATGGCAATAGGGCAGGCGGGTCCCGAGCGGGTCTTGGCCCCGTTTTAAGGAAATCCGTTGGGGCCAGGGCGGGTAACGGGTCCTTATGGACCCGTACCGGATACAATTAAATTAAGTCAAAATATTAAAAAAAATTATCTAGTCTCACTTCTTTGTACTCAGACATAAAATTTGTTAGTTTCTTAATTTTATTCGTAAACTTTTTTTTTTTGAAAAGAATTTTTCGTAAACTGAATGTCGCAATTAGGGATATAATTGAATATTTCAATCATTGGTTGGATAATCCAAAAATTAGGGTAAATTGCAAAATTGGTCCTGTAACTATAAGCGGTTTGCAGTTTCGTCCTCTAAGTATTGAGTTTGCAAAATTAGTCTTGTAAGTTTAAAAGATTTTGCAAAATTGGTCCTATAAGTTTTCCAATTGAGCAATTTTAGTCCAGTAAGTTTCAAGTCTTGGCAAAATTGGTCCACCGGGTTTACTTCATATTTTCATAATACCCATTATACCCCTTTCTATACTATTGGCTGATTTCACTAAGAATTGTGTTCAAAATGGTATCAGAGCCCAGGTTTATTAAAAACTTTTAGTTAAATTTATTATATTTATGTAATTAACAATTGGTGAGGAGAATTTACTCCGAGATTATGGATCCGGACCGATGTCCGAGATGTACCCCTTACAGGACATATCGTCAAATATTGACGATGAATGCACAAGAGCACCTTGACCAGGTTTCATATTGGGAATACCAACATGAAGAAAAGGAGCAGGCCGGAGCCGATGGGGAAACCTTAAGGCAATGCAAAATGCGAGCAGAATATTATAGGTAGTTCTGGATGCTTAACTGCACTTATATGTTCACTTGATGAACCTTCAAGAAAGCGGTTCATGAAAATTCCCATCGAACAATGATTCCCGATGGAGTACGGAGTGGAGCGAGATACTTCCAGATAAATCTAAGATCTCCGAAGATCTTAGAGAAATCGAAGACGGGTGCGAGAATTATGGCAACCGCCATATTCATCTACGATAAGTTCATCGAGATCGAACCGGATGGAAAGCGATGGTGAAATATCGAGAAGGAAACTCTTGAAATCCTTCATGATATTCAGAAACGAGTCAAGAACCTGGAGGACATGCCAAGTTCATCCGGAGGAAGGAAACGTATTGATTTTGGGACAGTACCCTATTTACACCAAAAGGGGAAACCAAGTGATGGCTCAAAAGCTACTCTAGAAAACCATAGGCAAGTGCACCTATCGTTTTGTAGTATAGGTTATTGAGTACCGAGTGTCATTCCCACGAGGATTATAAGTACTAATAATTACCGTCTTTTTGTTATCTAATCTAGTAATTTTCAGAGTTTTGTTTGTTAAAATGGAAAATGAAAAATAGAGAATTTAAGATAATTGCAACTTACAAAAAGAAATCAAATAAAAATAGATTGTAGAATGAGAAATCAAGAGATAAAAATGTGTTGAATGTAAATCCCTCTAGAATGTTTTTGTGATTCAATCAAGATAAAAATACAACCATAAGCCCTTAAGCAAAAACCAACCTCTTTTAATAAAATCTCATGTTATGTGGACCGTAGAAATTCGATTTAAGTTAAACCCTTTCTCAAGGCGAAAAACTCCTAATCTCAAGTTGATTAACTGAAATCTCTTTCTAGTTAAAACCCCCAAAATTGCATTATAACGATTTATGAATTCCCATATTAGGTTTGACCCTAATTGGAAGATTTATGTCGTCCTATATCTAGGATTGCATGCAACTCTTTTCACTTATATAGGTTCTTTCTCACCATAAATCTCTCGATTACCCGATGAGGAATAAATATCAAATTAATATACCGGAAATATCAACTTGAATGAAATAAACATGATATAAGTGAATCACACAAGACATGAGAATTTTATTAAAAACATACAAACCTTAATCACAAATCCATTCTAGAGTTCATTACATTCAAACACTAGTAGTTTAGCTACTCATGATTTTGACAAAAGAATAAATTACACAAGAAGATTTAAGTGTTGTAAACATGGTGTACTTATCTTTCTCAAAATCTCAATGACTTGTTCCTTTGATAGATGATGTTGATCCAAGCCTTCTTCTCCAATGTTGCTACAAGCTTACTCCTCCAAGACCTCTTGATCCCAATTCCACTCAAAATGTTAAACACTATGAATCTCTCTATGAATGAATATTACATGAATCATTTTCCAACTCAAACTCTTGGCTTTTATAAGCACCATCTTATGAAATACCATATTAACAAATACCCCATTTCCATGCTTGTTAGTTGAATCATTGTGTGCACATTCATGGTTGAGTTGGTTGAATCATTGTATACACATGATCATACTTCACTTCCATTGGTTGAGTTGGTTGAATCATTGTGTTCACATGCCAATTGAGGAGGAAATTGAGTTTTGGTGCAGCAAGATGAGGTGTGAAAGATGCTCAAAGGTTGTCAAAAAGCAAAAGTCTCCATTATTTCCGCCAAAAGAAGAAAAATTGTTGAGCTGGAGGGAAAACACGGCCGTGCTTTAAAAGCACGGCCGTGTTTATAAACACGGCCAGGCCGTGTTTTCTTCGCAAAAATTGGATTTTCTGACAGGGTGTGCTTTTAAACACGGTTTGGGCGTGTTTTGCTGATTTGCGTGTGAAACACGGCCGTGCTTTGTAAGCACGGCCCAGGCGTGTTTTTCTATTTTTCTTGTTTTTCTTCCTTTTGAAGCATGGCCATGTTTTCCAACACACTAGGGGTGTGTTCTGCACGAGATTGAGTCTTCTTGCCTTCTCTTAGACTTTGTTTCTGTTCGTATTTTCATACGAAATCATACGAATTTGCTTCAAGTCTTAACCTTCATCATTCAAAACAAGCCAATGTGATTTTTCTTGATTTTATTGATTAATGAACTAAAAAGTTAGAAAAATTATCTAAAAAGGTTTAAGAAAATGTGAACAAAAAACACTTATCAAACCGCCTCCAACTTGGAAATTTTGCTTGTCCTCAAGCAATTTTTAAAACAAAGAGTGGAGTTGAAAACAAAAATGAGGTATCTATTTTCACAATTTTGACATATTTGAAGTAAATCGCTAACCTTTTTATTCCCGATCGAGCCAATCGATTCGTTCTTCCAAGTCAACCAATTTGTTAAAAAGAGGGTGAATTCAGTAAATGGAATCGTTTAGTCATCACAGTTGTCATATCACAGGAATTGTTAATCATTCGCTTAGACCAAATACAAGAATGTAATGATAAAAGGAGATGTTCAAAAACTCGGTTTTTTTTTTTTTTTAAGTGTATATAATTATAAATTAGGACATTTTTTTGAGGTAAACTTCCACTAGGTTTAAATTTTGAATGCTTTCCAAAAACTCCTAGGGTGGTTTCCCATACTCATATTTGTCTTTGCCGTTTTTCGTAAAAGACAAACATGGGGCTCATGAATGCTCCTAGTTACTAAGCAGCAACAAACAGAGTATAACCTCGATTTGTCCTTTTTTTATAAATATATATATATTATTATTTTATTTATTTTTTTCCGATTTTCCGATTTTTTTTTTCTCGATTTTTTTTTTTACCCGAATAATGATTTCTCCAACGATCATGACATAAAGTATTTAAGTTTAAGCAAAATCCAAACTATTTTCATGACATTAAACTCTTTTGGCCGAATTCATCCTTTTACTAGAGTCACACGGTTTTAAAACATTTTGGCGATTTGAGTTCAAAAGATGACTTTTTCGGAGAAAATTGGTTAAAACAAATTCACAAACAACTTATCGAATTGTAAAAAGAAATATCTCATGTTTATTTGCAAGAGATTTAAAAGTGCATAAAAAAAATCCACACAAATTAATTAAAAACGCAATCCCACACAAACTAAAAGAAAACAGTAAAAATTATCCAAATATGCTGATAAATCTCACCACCACCTCCAACTTCAAGGGTCACATTGTCCCCAATGTGAAGAAGGAGATGTGATACAGTCTAGATTAGAAAGCGAGAAAAAAAAAATGAAACAAGAAAAAATACGACCTTCATTGTGGTGGTGGGAAATGTCCTTGCGAAATATGCCATTGTTGGATACGATCCATCATGGCAAAATAGGACTGTTGTTGGTCATATTGTTGTTGTTGTTGTTGTTGAAGATTCATGAAGAATTGTTGTTGTCGTTCTTCAATTCGAGCGTAATGTTGCGTCATCATTTCCCCTTGGCGATCCAATAAAGCTCGCTGCTCCATTTGCTCCAAGCGAATGGCGTGGAGAAGAGATCTAGTATCATCCATAGGGGTTGATGGTTGCCTTGGTGGTTGCCTTGGTGGTTGTGACGCCGAGGGAGCATCAATATCTGGTTCCTCACTTTGATAGGCATCTGTGTCTGAGGCCGGCGGTGCGGGTAGTCGGAATGCATCCGGGTTATCACCTTGTGGGTACATCATCTTCCAATTGTCCGGGTCCCGAACCGAGAAGTGCGAGAAGGATCCGGCAATGGATGTGTGTAGTATTTTTGAACCTTAAAACATAACCCATCCCGCTCCGTTGAATCATTCCCATAGCAATACAAGATTCAAAGTCGATCCGGGTTGGTCCTGTGCTTGCTCAAGTCCTGCGAGGTTATAACCATAATGGATGGCAATAGGAGTAATAAGGCCACCAATAACGATTTTACCTCGGTTTTTCTTGCTCACTTTGAGAAAATGCTTGGCGAGATAAGAACCCGTGTCAGCCAAAGAAGAATTCACCATTGACCATAGAAAATACAGCCTCATCAAGTCGGACGACTCCTCAATTTTGCCCCGGCCAAATAGTGTACTCGAGAGCACCCGATGGATATAACGAAAGCAAGGATTGACAATGCATGAGGATTTTGATGAAGAGGATTATATTCCAGCTCATGCGTAATTGCTTGCCAAAATTGTCGATCACGGAACCCCAATGGCTTTATACGCAACCCATTTGTGGGTAAATCATAGATAGAATTAAATTCTGCCAATGTGAGTTGGTGATCATTGTTGAAGAGCCGAAATGTGATTCGTCCTTCTTCAGTGTCGGCCGAAGTAATCTCGCGTCATAGGAACTCGGAAATTCTAACGTGAGACGGATGTAGGTGGGTGTGGCTAGATTCATGAAATAGCCCCACCAAAGTTGATTGAACATCCAATCCACATCCGCACGCGCGACCGAGCCCATCCAAGGTAGGATTATCCGAGAATCGTGTGTTAATGATGTGACGTTGGGCCAGACGATGGTATTGTGCTTCATGATCATCATCTCGGAAAGCTATACCAAATGGATTGGTAGGTACCGGTGGGTCAGTACGAGTGGCTCGGCGACCGCCGTGTGTGGGGGCCGCGGAGGATGAAGCATCACCGTGCGTCCGCGTTTAGTCCTGGGATTCCTATGTCAATATAAACTTACAGCAACGTGAAAAACCATTTTAAGAGACATAGATAGTATCACAAACATGAAAAGACATCAATTTACTCAAAATTCCACCATATCAACATCTTTATTCAACAAGAATCCATTTTCACAAGCTATACACCCCATTTGCAACAATGATTTAACAACATCCATTTTTCAACAACATTTCAATAATAGCAATTCAATCAACAACAATTTAGGAACATTAATCATATGACTCCAAGTCTACTCCTCAAATCAAGAACAAATGACCAATTCCTCAATTTACCAAGATAAAAACATCACAAGCATAATTTCTCATAATTACCACAAGAACTAAAAAATTACCACAAACAAACTCAATTAAACTCACAAAAATTCACAAGAAATATGTCATAAAAAAGAAATTCATGATTTTACCATTAATATCAACTATCCAAATTTTAATAACCCTACCATTCAATTTTTTAGGGCATGAAAAATTGGCAATACAAATTCATGAATTTGCTAACTACAACATAGGATAATTTTCACAACAACACACAAATATATCAATTCAAACAAATCAAAATTCGAAATTGAAAGGAAAAGAAAAGAAGAGAAGAACAACACATACCTTGAAGAAATTGTGAGGAGGAAGAGATGAGAGCCTTGTGATGTGAAAGTGTGTGGTGTGGGTGAAGATTTTGGAAGAAAAGAGAAAGAATTTGGTGATTTTGGGGTAGGGTTTGAAAAAAGGGGAGAAAGGAAGAAGAAGAATGATGTTTGGGGAAGAAAATAGGGCCAAAAATCGGCCCCCTGTTTTTGTAATCACGAACACGGCCGTGCTTTGAAAGCACGGCCAGGCGTGTGTCGATGCGTGTTTTTGCATTTTCTCTTTTTTTGAATTAAAACACGGCGTGTTATTTAACACGCCCATGCCGTGTTCTGTGATTTTTTTCACCCAAAATATATTTTTTTTTAGAATTACAACACGGGCGTGTTAGTGAACACGCCCTGGCCGTGTTCTGTACGAGTTTTCACCCAAAATATTTTTTTTTTTAATTAAAACACGGGCGTGTTTGGAAACACGCCCTGGCCGTGTTTTCTGCGTGTTTTGCAAACATGGCCTAAGTTGAAGAACACGGCCAAGGTGTGTTCGTCAATTTATTGACGAACACGGCCGTGGTGGATAAACACGGTCAGGCCGTGTTTTTATTAAATTTTTTTTTTTTTATATAAAAAAAAATTCACACAAAATACCGGGTTGCCTCCCGGATAGCGCTTCGTTAACGTCATATAGCTGGACCTGTTTTACCTCTACTCGTGTGGTGTATTTTGAGGGTCGTCAAGACGGATGGAATCTCGATAACTATCATCGATAGTGCCCCCAAAATAAAGCTTTAGACGATGTCCGTTCACCTTGAATGTTCCCATTTCCTTGTGTGTGATTTCAATAGTCCCGTAAGGGAACACTTGAGTAATAACGTGTGAATGGGCGGACCCACCACCGGATTTTAATTTACCCGGAATAGTCGAGTCGGGAATTGAAGAGTAACACTTGATCACCAGGTTGAAATTCTCTTGTTTGCTTAATGCGTTTGTCATGCCATTGCTTTGTTCGTTCTTTGTAAATTCTCGAGTTCTCGTATCCGAATTTCGCCATTCTTCGAGTTCGTTAATCTGCAATAAACGGTTATCTCCACTTGACAAATCATAATTAAGCATTTTAATAGCCCAAAAGGCCTTGTGTTCAAGCTCAACCCGGTAAATGACACCCCTTACCATAAACGAGTCGGTATGGAGTAGTCCCTATTGGCGTTTTGAAAGCCGTTCTATAAGCCCAAAGGGCATCGTCGAATTTGAGGACCAATCCTTGCGAGAGTGTCCAACCGTTTTTCCAAAATTCTTTTTAATTCGCGGTTGGACACTTCAACTTGACCACTAGTTTGAGGTGATAGGCGGTGGCGACTCGGTGTGTGACACCATATCGTTTTAACACTTTGTCAAATTGACTATTACAAAAGTGAGTGCCTCTATCACTAATGATGGCTCGTGGAGTACCAAATCGGGTGAAAAGTTTTTGAGAAAATGTACCACCACTCGAGCATCATTTTTAGGCAAGGCTTGAGCCTCTACCCATTTAGACACGTAGTCAATGGCTACCAAAATGTATTTATTGCCAAAAGACGCAGGAAATGGTCCCATAAAATCAATACCCCAAACATCAAAAATTTCGCAAACAAGAATACCATTTTGGGGCATTTCATTTTTTCGAGAAATATTTCCTACTCGTTGACAATTATCACAAGTTTCAACATACCGTTTTGCGTCTTGAAAAAGTGTAGGCCAATAAAAGCCCGACTCAAGGACCTTTCGTGCCGTGGTATTCGCTTGATAGTGTCCACCGGTGGGTCCTTTGTGACAATGATTCAAAATGGAGATCGTTTCAGGAAGTGCGACACATCTTCGTATGATTTGATCCGCACAAATTCGGAAGAGGTGGGGATCGTCCCAAATATAGTGTTTGAGGTCCTAAAAGAATTTCTTCTTTTGTTGATGGGTCAGCCCTTTCGGTAGAACTTTTCCTGCAAGATAATTAGCAAAATCTGCAAACCAAGGATTATCAATTGAAATTGAGTTCAAGGAAAAAAGTTGCTCATCCGGGAAAGAATCTTTGATATGTCATTCGTGTTGCTTGTCGGTGTCGGAGTGCTCAAGCCTTGACAGGTGATCGGCGGCAAGATTTCGGCGCCCCGTTTATCTTTGATTTCCACATCAAATTCTTGGAGTAAGAGTACCCATCGAATTAGTCGTGGTTTTGCATCATTTTTGTCAAGCAAATAACGTAAAGCAGAGTGGTCCGTATAGACAATGACTTTGGATAGGATCAAATATGAGCGAAATTTGTCAAATGCGAAAACCACTGCAAGTAACTCTTTTTCTGTAGTCGTATAATTGGACTGAGCTGGATTCAGAGTTTTGCTTGCGTAGTAAATTGGTCGGAAATGCTTATCTTTTCGTTGCCCAAGCACCGCACCTACCGCATAATCGCTGGCATCACACATGAGTTCGAATGGTTGAGACCAATCCGGAGCTACCATGATGGGAGAAGTGGTGAGCTTTTCTTTCAAAGTATTGAATGCTTGAAGGCATTCATCATTGATATGAAAGACCGCATCCTTCTCCAGAGGCGAGTGAGTGGCGGGCAATTTTTGAAAAATCTTTGATGAATCGCCTATAAAACCCGGCATGCCCTAAAAAGCTTCGGATTGCCTTCACCGAAGTGGGTGGAGGCAATTTGGAAATTGTCTCAACCTTCGCCTTGTCAACTTCAATGCCCCTGCAAGAAATTTTATGTCCCAAAACAATACCTTCTTGTACCATGAAATGACATTTTTCCCAGTTAAGAACCAGGTTAGTTTCTTCACAACGAATGAGGACTTTTTTAAGATTTGCAAGACAAAGATCAAATGAGTCCCCAAAAACCGAGAAGTCATCCATGAAGACTTCCATGATATCTTCTACAAGTTCGTCGAAGATAGCAAGCATGCACCTTTGAAAAGTTGCCGGTGCATTGCACAATCCGAAAGGCATGCGGCGATAGGCAAAAGTACCGTAGGGGCAAGTGAAAGTGGTCTTTTCTTGGTCCTCCGGTGCTATCGGAATCTGAAAATAACCTGACATGCCATCAAGGAAGCAATAATACAAGTGACGGATAATCTTTCAAGCATTTGATCAATAAAAGGTAAAGGAAAATGGTCCTTGCGAGTAGCATCATTGAGTCGTCGTGTCGATGCAAACTCGCCAACCTTTACCGTCCGCGCATTGGAATAAGTTCATTCTTTTCATTTGGTACCACCGTCATCCCACCTTTCTTTGGAACCACTTGAATGGACTCACCCACCATTCTTCAATCGGTGGATAGATGAGCCCAAATCAAGTAATTTGATTACCTCCGCCTTGACTACCTCTTTCATGTTTGGATTTAAACGACGCTGTGGTAGAACAACCGGCTTGAAATTTTCCTCCATCAGAATTTTGTGAGTGCAAAAGGAAGGATTTATCCCTTGAATATCGGAGATTTTCCAAGCGATGGCCTTTTTATGTTCCCGTAATATTGCCAACAATCTATCCTTTTGATGAGAAGATAAATTGGAGGAAATAATTACGGGAAGTTTGGCGTTCTCGGCTAGAAATGCATATTCCAAGTGTTCGGGTAACTCCTTCAACTCCAACAGTGGTGGATCCTCAATGGATGGTTTGATATGCCCCACCTGTGAGTTTTCAATTTTTTCGAACTCTTTATGTCGTTCTGTTGGTTCGTTTTCCTCCAATGCGAGTCTGATTCCCTAAGAAAGGGGTCTTCATCCTCGATATACCCGCACTTTGAACAATACAAGTCTCCAAGAATTCGTTAGAAATCATGCTTGGTAGAGAATTTGTTATCTCCATATCGATAAGATCAATAGCAAAAGCAGAGTCATCTTTATCTATCGTATTTTTCATTGATGTAGCGATTTTAAAAATGACTTGTTCATCTTCGACTCTTAAAATTAGTTTGCCATCATGCACGTCAATGATTGCCTTAGCAGTAGCTAAAAATGGACGCCCTAAGATCAAGGGAACTTCGACATCTGTATGCATATCAAGAATTACAAAATCGACAGGAAATATAAACTTATCGACTTTGACCAAAACATCTTCAACAATGCCTCTAGGATACTTAATAGATCTGTCAGCTAATTGCGGGCTCATCCTAGTTGGTTTTGCTCCCTAGACCCATTTGTTTGAATAAATCATAAGGCATCAAATTAATGCTAGCCCCTAGATCGCCAATGCCCGATCAACGGTCAAATTACCGACATGACAAGGAATAGTGAAACTCCCTGGATCTTTGATTTTCTCGAGGTAACTTGTTTTGCAAAATTGCCGAGCATTCCTCATTTAATTGCACCATAGATATTTCTTCAAGCTTCTTCTTATTTGAAAGAAGATCTTTTAGGAACTTGGCATATTTTGGCATCTGTGAAAGGGCTTCAACAAAAGGAATATTGATGTGCAATTGTTTAAATAAATCCAAGAACTTACCAAATTGGTCGTCATGTTTGTCCTTACGAATCGACTTGATACGGAATAGGTGGTTGGAATTCCTAGACCATTTTCTTTGTTTCCTTGGATACTGTCTTTTTTTGTTGTATGGGTGTGGGTTCGTCCTCCGCATCCGTATTTCGTCTAGCTTTGTTCCACTCCTTAGAGTAATTGCTTTTACCCCTCTTGGATTTGGCTCGGTGTTGCTAGGTAAGCTCCCTTGTGGCCTTTCGGAGATCATTTTGGCAATTTGACCAATTTGATTTTCCAAGTTGCGAATAGATGCTTCTTGGTTCCTTAAGGATGTTTCGGTGGCCGTGAAACGGGTTTCCGTTGTTTGGACGAATTTTGACATAAGTCCTCCAAACTTGGTTTTCGCGGTTGGAAACCGGGAGGTGCGACAAATTAATCGGGAGCGTTTGGATTAGGTTTACGTGACCTTGATTTCCCCAACTAAAGTTCGGGTGTTGGCGCCAACCTGGATTATAAGTGTTCTTGAAAGGATTATTTTGAAAGGGTCGAGATTGATTACCTAGATAATCCACTTGTTCATGCGGCGGTATCGCGTGAGGGCAATCTTGGTGGTTGTGTGATCCTCCACAAGTCTCGCATGAGAAGGCTTGTTGTGGTGGTGGTTTTGGAGCTGCCAACCCGTCGATTTTCTCGAGTCGAGCTTCGACTGTGCGGCTAGTGTAACCACCGCGTCCGCATTATATACTCCCACCGACTGTTGGTTTTTCCTCGTGCGGATTGCCATTGATAGCCATTCATGGCCATTCCTTCTATGAGATCTTGGCGGCCGGGTGTTTTATTGTTCAATGTCCCCCCCCAAAGATCGATCATCCTGTCTTGTTGATGAGAGCAACCCGTTGTAAAATGTTTGGACTTGCATCCAAATGGGAAGACCATGATGTGGGCATTTTCGCATAATTCTTTGAATCTCTCCCAAGTGTCGTACAAGGTTTCATCGTCTTCTTGAGTGAATGAAGAGATCTCATTCCTCAATCGTGCGGTTTTAGCGGGTGGGAAATACTTTAGCAGAATTTTTCCGCCATAATGCTCCATGTTGTGATTGTTCCCTTCGGTAAAGTGTTTAGCCATTGTTTAGCCCGTCCCGAAGAGTAAATGGGAACAAGCGTAAACGGATGGCATCGTCGGAGACTCCATTTATTTTGAAAGTATCGCAAATTTCGAGGAAATTCGCGATATGATTATTTGGATCTTCGCCCCAGGCCGTCGAATTGAACAAACTGTTGCACCATTTGAATGACATTCGGTTTGATTTCGAAATTATTGGTACACGCAATTGTGGGCCTTACGATACTAGGCGATGTACCATCCATAGATGGCTTGGCGTAGTCGTACATGGTTCTTTGTTGTTCATCCGCCATATCGGGATCCTTGCTTTCGTTAGTATCCTCCTCGTGATCTCTAATAATACTTTCCTCGTGTTGCTACCGGCGGTCTCGCTTCCAAATTCGGCGACGTAGGCATGCACTGGTAAACAAGGAGGATAAGTATAATCCAAGACTTACAAAGATAGATACCTAGAAAGACAATTAATGAAAATAATAATAAAAAAAATGATTAAATTAACAAAAATAAGGTGTTCTTAATATTACAATCCCCGGCAACGGCGCCAAAAACTTGATGGCTCAAAAGCTACTCTAGAAAACCATAGGCAAGTGCACCTATCATTTTGTAGTATAGGTTATTGAGTACCGAGTGTCATTCCCACGAGGATTATAAGTACTAATAATTACCGTCTTTTTGTTATCTAATCTAGTAATTTTCAGAGTTTTGTTTGTTAAAATGGAAAATGAAAAATAGAGAATTTAAGATAATTGCAACTTACAAAAAGAAATCAAATAAAAATAGATTGTAGAATGAGAAATCAAGAGATAAAAATGTGTTGAATGTAAATCCCTCTAGAATGTTTTTGTGATTCAATCAAGATAAAAATACAACCATAAGCCCTTACAAAAACCAACCTCTTTTAATAAAATCTCATGTTATGTGGACCGTAGAAATTCCCGATTTAAGTTAAACCCTTTCTCAAGGCGAAAAACTCCTAATCTCAAGTTGATTAACTGAAATCTCTTTCTAGTTAAAACCCCCAAAATTGCATTATAACGATTTATGAATTCCCATATTAGGTTTGACCCTAATTCAGAAGATTTATGTCGTCCTATATCTAGGATTGCATGCAACTCTTTTCACTTATATAGGTTCTTTCTCACCATAAATCTCTCGATTACCCATGAGGAATAAATATCAAATTAATATACCGGAAATATCAACTTGAATGAAATAAACATGATATAAGTGAATCACACAAGACATGAGAATTTTATTAAAAACATACAAACCTTAATCACAAATCCATTCTAGAGTTCATTACATTCAAACACTAGTAGTTTAGCTACTCATGATTTTGACAAAAGAATAAATTACACAAGAAGATTTAAGTGTTGTAAACATGGTGTACTTATCTTTCTCAAAATCTCAATGACTTGTTCCTTTGATAGATGATGTTGATCCAAGCCTTCTTCTCCAATGTTGCTACAAGCTTACTCCTCCAAGACCTCTTGATCCCAATTCCACTCAAAATGTTAAACACTATGAATCTCTCTATGAATGAATATTACATGAATCATTTTCCAACTCAAACTCTTGGCTTTTATAAGCACCATCTTATGAAATACCATATTAACAAATACCCCATTTCCATGCTTGTTAGTTGAATCATTGTGTGCACATTCATGGTTGAGTTGGTTGAATCATTGTATACACATGATCATACTTCACTTCCATTGGTTGAGTTGGTTGAATCATTGTGTTCACATGCCAATTGAGGAGGAAATTGAGTTTTGGTGCAGCAAGATGAGGTGTGAAAGCTGCTCAAAGGTTGTCAAAAAGCAAAAGTCTCCATTATTTCCGCCAAAAGAAGAAAAATTGTTGAGCTGGAGGAAAACACTTGGTGCGTGCTTTAAAAGACGGCCAGGCCGTGTTTGTCAAATTTGACGAACACAGCCATGTTTATAAACACGGCCAGGCCGTGTTTTCTTCGCAAAAATTGGATTTTCTGACAGGGTGTGCTTTTAAACACGGTTTGGGCGTGTTTTGCTGATTTGCGTGTGAAACACTGGCCGTGCTTGTAAGCACGGCCGGGCGTGTTTTTCTCTGTTTTCTTGTTTTTCTTCCTTTTGAAGCATGGCCATGTTTTCCAACACACTAGGGTGTGTTCTCGCACGAGATCGAGTCTTCTTGCCTTCTCTTAGACTTTGTTTACATTCGTATTTTCATACGAAATCATACGAATTTGCTTCAAGTCTTAACCTTCATCATTCAAAACAAGCCAATGTGATTTTTCTTGATTTTATTGATTAATGAACTAAAAAGTTAGAAAAATTATCTAAAAAGGTTTAAGAAAATGTGAACAAAAATGCACTTATCACCAACCGAAGTCATACGAAAAATGACGGATGAGGAAAAGCTTATTGCTCTAATCAAAGGAAAATCCATCAAAAATTAAAAAGATGGATAGGGACAAGATGAATCTTAAAGATCTACACGACTGTGCGAGAATCCTTCGCGGGATTAGGTATTGTAGACTTAAAGATGAACGCAGTGAGGAATCGGCTTTGGTTACCTATGACCCACAAGGTAGACCAATTCCTCCACCACCGCCACCTTCATCCTAACGTCGAAGAAAGTGCGGGTTCACATCATGGAACTCGGGGCGAGAGGATGCCACATGCGGGATTTCACAACGGGAGTGATCCACTTTCGGGGACGGAGGTCGAAACCTCTTTGCGGGAACTGCACAACCTACCGAAGGCCGAATGTTTATCGGACGCCTTATGGAAGATCGCACCTCGACCCAATACATCCGTATGGGTTGATGTTAAATTTGGACATCCCATTTTAAAAACAGAGAGGTTCTCATTGATGAATGGGCTTGACTATGAGAATTTCAACGTGAGAACCCTCGATCTTACAAAGGATTCATTCATTTTACTCCTTGAAATGAGTCTTGAAGGATCGGTGAAGATTGCAGGGATATGACCGATGCTAGTACGAAAAGTTCGGTCACATCGGGAATCACTTAAAGGAATTGTCGATGGTATGGCAAAACTATTCAAAATCCAATTCATCGGCACGGGTTATTTCGAGGGATTAGAGGATGAAAAAAGAAAGAAATATAAACAAGCCCTCTATAGCCTTGAGTTCTTGGATATTTGTCATATTGACGAATATATCAAGATATTCACCGAATACGGTGGAAATCCAAGATTGAGGAAAAAGAAGGCACATGCCTATTCTTTGCCAAAATTCCGAGTCCCTGGAGAGAAATGCTTATCGGGGAATACAAGGGTGGAGTCAAGTAGAAACCGTGGGCCGAGAAAAATGTCTTTCCTAAAGGCCAAGTTATCGAATGGTGCTATCAAGCGGCTCTGCGCACAGAATTACAAGAGATTAAGAGGAATTAACAAAGCGATTTCCTCTATGTTGCATAGATAATGATATCCCAACAAAGTGGTGGGAGGTCAACCAAGGCGGCACAAAAGGAAGAATGAGCGAAGCCATCGATCTGCCGAGGAAGCGATAGCAAAAGCGGTCTTCATGGAGACCTAGAAGGTTCTCGTCAAAACAAAAAGCCCGGTTATAAATCGGGCGGGAGACCAAAGCCTGCAGGAAAGTAGAGCCTCATCATCGAGGTTCTAATCAAGCGGTACCGGTAAATCCAGGAGAAGAACTTTCAGGCGTGCTCATACTAGAGCTAATGAAAGCTTCAAAGACCAGAATTCTTGGACATGCGAGCAAGAGGGCATATCTCAACGGATTGCCCGATAATCAAAAACGAGGAGTCGATACGATTCGAGGCCACACCGAAATCGAAGAAGCTGTCTATTATCGGGATTTAATACAGGTGTATCAATTTGAGGATATTCTCTCGGATGAAAGCATCTATGAAGAAGAGATCTATTCTCGATGATGGAAGTGAATCGATTGAGAATCGAGTGAAGAAGAAATTCTTGAGATACCGAGGAGGATATGTCGGGATTCCTCTCTCACACGACGGTTTCTCATAAAACTCTTATGAGAATCATGAAGGAAGATCCAAAGCTTCAAGTCTATGATGGATTTACAATTGGAGCTATGGAAAAAGCATTGATAAAATTGGGTTTCGAATGAAAACATCAAATTATCCACGGGTAACAACGAGAGAATTTGCTATTCCGATGGAGTTTCACCGGTAACCCGATCGAGATGCGATTGGTCCCTATTAGAGAAATACAAGAGATCAAAAGCAAAGTTAAAAGAGAAGTTGCAAATACACTCTCATGGATTCATATCGAGCCATAAGAGTAATTATTAAAGCAACATTCAAAGAAGAATAGATTCGCCACTTAATCTTCTTTGTCTTTGACAAGCGAATCTCGCATCTCAAGGATTCATGCCTTGGAGCGATTCTGAGAAATTTGTATGCGGGGAAATTGGCATTTAATGTCTATCCTAGAATTGCATACAATTTGGGAGATCGAGACTTCGATAGAGTCCTAACCCTTCATCAAGATTTCAAAAGAGTCGATTTGATGAAAGAAGGAAACAGGCCTTACTCGATCACATACAAGATTTCCTATGCTCTCTCGAATACCCATCATTCAAGTATTCTTGAGAAAGGAATTTATTGAAGTCCCAAGAATCTTTGAGGACTTTGCCAGGGTGGTGTTACCGAGAAATCATGGAATCTCCAACTATTAAGGAGATTGATATGATAATTCAAGATCAACCAGTCTTCAACAAAAGTCGAGTCTCGAGTTGAGCCTAGCGAGGATGTCTTTCGGCAAGACGAGAATGGTGAGTAGCGACCGTTGGGAAGAAAGGAGACCGAGTCTGATTGAAAGGCATCCCGATGTTTTAAAACAAAGCGGAGAGAGCTGAAATGTCCGAAAGATGGCGAGAGGTTGAAGTAATATTCGACATCACTCAAAAGGATAACATTTTTCCTTGTGATGTTCTATATTATCTCCAACAACCAATCGTTGGAAGGTATCAAGGAAGCCTGAAGATAGGAGAAATTGAGCTTACTATCACAGGAGTTGCAGGAAAGGTCCCAGAGCAATTAATACTGGGAATTGAATTTCTTGAGGAACATAAACCTTGGGAAAGATTACAAGACGGAATGGAATTCACAGTGGCTAATAAAAGATACAGAATCAGATGACCACTAGTCCATTCTCCATATACATTTCTATCGGAATGTTATATTCGGAATACAAGGCCGAGTATTTCACCGCCTATATTGATTCAGGTGCCGGAATATGTACTGCAAAACCGGATGTTTTTCCTAAAGAAATTGGAGAAGATTTACCAGCCATTGCAGGAAGAGATTTCTCTAAAAGGATTCTTATTCTTAACAGGGGAATTAAACAAGCAGAAATAATGATCGGAGGAGCGGGCAGTACCCCATGGTACAAAGTAAAGACGCCACCAATCTATTTCCATGATACAGGTGCAGATATGTTGCTAGGAAACAATTTCCTACAAACATTCAAACGGTTCACACAAGAGAACGAGACGAGAAGACTTATTTTCACAACCTTATGTGATCATAAGATAATTGTCCAGAGATTGCGGGAAGTATTTTACCGAAAAATGCCCATTAATTTTTGCAGCAAGCGTGGTGATGAAGCCAAACTTCGCAATCCAAAAATGGCGGATCGAAGGAAATTTGGTGAAGCTTTATTATCCTATAGACAATTTGGTTCCATCCGGAAGATCGAAGATATGGGATAATAACTTGTATTCATTCAGAGTACAAGGAGAAGAACGAGTCACTCCAGAAGCCATTGCAGAATTATGGATGAGTCTAATGGAGAATCCACAAAGTGATGTAACCATAGAGGAACAAATATCACTCGAGGATATCAAGAAGAAGATCCAAAGGAATTACAATGAAGATCCTTTGGCTTGGTGGGACAAGAACGAGCTCAAAGCTTCATTAAAGGTTAAACCAGGGAAGGAGTACGAGTTCGTAAGATTCAAACCAATCCTTATGAATCAGGAAGATCGTGAGGATATGCGAGAAGATACTTAAGGAACATCTTGACCTTAAGTTAATTTCACCAGGAGTTTCTCCATACGAAAATCCCAGGATTCCTAATCGAAACCATGGAGAAATCAAAAGAGGAAAGCCCAGACTTGTTATTAATTACAAGGGGATTAATAACATTTTGGAGTTCGACGGATACTATATCCCAAGCAGAGAACATCTGGTTAACTGTATCAAAGGTGCCAAGATATTCTCAAAGTTCGATTGCAAATGGATTCTACCGTGATTAAGATGGAGGAAGAGAGTAAGAAGTTTACTTTCTCTACACCACGGGGACACTATATTTGGAGCGTGATGCCTATGGGATTGGCTAATGCACCCCGATATATCAAAGAAAGATGGATAATCTTTTCAAAGATTATTTCGATTTCATGTTCGTGTATATCGACGACATTCTAATCGCATCAAAGAACATGAAGGAGCATCTCAAACATTTGGAGATATTTTCAAATGTTTGTCACAAAGAAGATTAGTGCTTTGAGAAAAGAAGGCGTAATCGCAACAAGACAGATTGAATTCCTCGGAATTGAAATTGATGAATCTGGAATTATTCTACGAGAATCATATTGTGGAAAAGATACAGGATTTCCGGATACACCGAAAGACAAGAAGCGAAAGCTTTTTTCTTGGAGTTGTTAATTTCTTTGGGATGTTCATTAACAATCTAGCATATTACGGGAAGGTGTTTAGCCCATTGCTTAAAAAAAGATGCGATTCAAATGGGAAGATGAACATCAAGTAGGAATTAAGCAACTTAAAGAAGTTTGTAAAAAGCTTCCAAAACTTGCGATTCCCAAGACGAGGATGAATCGGTTCTTTACACGATGCCGCTGATGATTGGTGGCGGCGTGATTCTTACTAAGGTCACACCAAATGAAGAAGTGCCATGCGATATTGTAGCGGTTTATTCACACCCAATGAAGCAAGCAGATGGCATATCAACGAAAAAGAATTCTTTGCGATCGAAAGGCTTTTAAAAATGGCCGTTATTTTTACTTGGCTAAAAAGTTTACTTTAAAAATTGATAATTCAAGTGTCGAGGCTTTTAAAAAAACAAAATTGAATCAAAACCGAAAAGGCTAGATTACTTAGATGCAAGCGAATGTCAATATTATGATTATGATATTGTCATCATAAAATCTCATGAAAATATTCTTGCGATTTCTTGACACGAGATGGAAGGACGCTTTGGAAAGTCCTTAAACGAGTAAGACATCTCGGGAAAACCCGGAGAGTCTAGAACGAGATTTTGGGACGCTATGTCTCAATGCGTGTTTTCTTTGGACGACTTCAACAGGTGACCAAAATCCGTTTCTAGTCAAATACGAGCATGTCGATTTCGCTCGAGGACAATTGTTCTTAGCACTTTGCAAGGGCCTCTCTTCCAGGCCGCATCTCTACGGTGCAAAAAGGGGCCGAGAGAGTACGGGGCTCTAACCCGGAGGTTATGGATTCAAGTACCATAATCACAAGTGTTGCGGGTGATGCATCCGAGGTGTACAAATCAGAACGAATGTTGAAGCTCCGGTGTCACAACCCGAGTCTTCAAGTCAACCCAAAGACCTGCGGGGTAAAGAGGGGAGAGTTGAATCTTAGGCCACGACGAGCAAATCTAAGGTTCAAACGACGAGATTAAGATTTCTCCTATGCGGTATATCGGAGGCAATGGGAGAAACTAGTTACAAGACAAGGTATTAACCCGGAAAAAACAATGGTTGATATCTCGTGCAAGTATCCCGAGTTTGGATGAAACCAGGAAGTCATCCAAATGAAGTACGGAATGGTATACTTTTGGAGCTTTAGCTTCAATCTATACCGTGTCACCGAGGATTCCCGAAATTTCAAAATTACCGAAATGGATTGGGGAAGCGATTTGAGACCAGGCCAATAATCCACACTTGGCTAGAGGAGATATTTTGGAATTGTATTTTATCGGTGCGGCTCGAACTGTGAAGAAAGGCTTTAATGAAGCTTTTCATTTCATCAAGCTAAGAAGACCGGATGGAAATGCTTTAAAATATATTAAGGCGGCTTCACCGGAAGAAGGACCAAAGGATGTTAGTAGGAGCATTTTCTCAAGACGGCTTCTACCGGCACGAGCATGGGGTCTTTGGGTTTGTCTAATCGAAATGGACAAAGTCAAATATCCATTTAAGTTCTTCCGAGTCGGCGAATGGATCTTTCCTTTTGAATACGATGACCGGATCAACCACGAGGATTTGCGGAGGGAACTCTTCGAGACCAAAAGGAGAATTCTCTCGGAAAACAAGATTCCGGCGAGCAAAGAAACTTACCGGAAATTCTGTAACATGGCGCATGTTGGCCGTTGGATCGGCCAGGATCATCAAGCATGCCCCGAAGAAGGAACCCGAGTTTGGGAAAGGTTTCCACCCAAACCCGACCGACAGGACCATACAAACTGGAAAGGACAAGGGCCCGACTCACAAGACGCGTTTCCTCGGGGACCACGCAGACTAACTTTTTAGAAGATTCCCCACAACCATCACATGGGGTGAGTCACGCGGAAAGAGAAGAAAAAGACAGTGGCAAGCAATAATTGAGTATGACGTAAGCGGTGACGTCTTACATCTCAACAAGATTTGAAGTCCGAATTTCAAGTCCGGACTTACCTCTATAAATTGCGGGGATTTGAAGGAAGGCGAGGACATCGAACATTTTCCTTAGTTTTCTTACAATAAAAGCTGAGTGAAAAATTTGTAATAGTTTGAGTGTTTTAGTTTTAAGTTTTATGTGTTTACAGTGTACGCCTCATCTATGAGAGGCTAAACCTGGTATTCTCCTCCCAAAAGGAGATTACTAATGTAATAAATATTTCTTTAAGTTTTTAATAAAAGAGGCTTTTTGCTTCAACATGTCTTCATAATGTTCCATTAATTCATCCCGTTTAAAAATTACTTATACGCTGGAATAGGAAACGAACCAAGGTCTTTTGAACGATTCTTTGAAGGAGTCGATAACTTGCGAGATCATCTTCCCCGAGGTGAGGTTGAGCAGTGAGGAGAGGCATTTTGTCAAAAGATCTGGGAGCGATAATTTTATTTGGTGGTGTTGCGAACCATTTCACCTTTGTTTCGGTCAAAAAAGGTATGAATTTTAGGGGATTTATTAATTTTACGGAAGCATGTTGGGCCTGATATGGTCGTGATGGACTATATCCGTTTTAACCAAAATCTTAGTCTGAAATTTGACTATGGTATGAAAGGATTGATATTGTTAATTCTCGAAAGTTATAGGACTATTATTGCTATCATCCGAAAGATAAAGGACCAAAAATGTTATTCTGCCATAAGGGCAAAATTGTCCAGGACCAAAACTGCAACTCTAAATAGTTAAAGGACTAAAAATGCCACTGGACCAAAGATACAGGACTAAAAATGCAATTTAGCCCAAAAATTATTTGTTATTATGTATTTTGACTTTATTTCTGTACAAACAATGTGAGCTACCAACTGCAATACATTATTGTAGAAATTTGGTGGTTTGTGTTGTTATAATAAGACAATTATAAAAAAAGTAATTTAGAATTTTAATTACAACACATTGAATATGAAATTTAAAAGTCGACAATTGATTGAAGCGACTCATTGCCTCAAATAAGACTTAATTAATTCAAAATAACATGGAAGCAGACAGGTGACATTAAATTTTAGCGGGTCCTGCGAGTCCATGCCGCTGGGTCGCAAGTCCAAGGCGGGGCGGGGTGGGGCGAGTCCCAGGTCCATGATTTTCTTCGTGGGGTGGGTCCCGGGTTTTGCTAAACTTTTCACGACCCGCCCCGTTGCCATTCCTAGAGATAACCTGTAACTAACAGAAAAATTTATACCTAGAGCTAGTAGTTTTAATTTTATCTTGTTTAAAAAGATTAAACATTGTATTTAAATATAAGTATTTGGTTTTTTAAATTTTGAATTCTATTAATGGCGTTGTTTTTAGTTGAGATTTGCTTATATATATACATCTTACTTAATAGAACCCAAAAAATAATTAATTTATACTTGGCTAGTGGAACTGATTCAATTGATTCAACCACTAATCGATAGGAAGATCAATTTGCTCAGATCACATGGACCCGACCCACAAAAGTTTATAAAGACCTAAACTCAAACCCGATGGATATACCCATTTAATATTTTTAAAATAAAAATAACTATAAAGATATATCTTTTAAACAAAAATATTAGAAAATATATATAACACGATTTTAAATAATTGAAATTTTAAATGGGTCGGGCCATGGTCTGAAAAATAAAATACCCGGAAACAAGCTCAAACCCTTTTATACTCTTAAAAACCCACCCCAAATATGACAGGTCTCAGTTGACATCCATAATCTAATAATATACCCAACTATACACACTGATTTCGAATTTCAATATATATAGTAGAGTTGGAAACAAAAAGGAAAAGAAAAGAATTTTAGGAGTGATTGTTTAACTTGTCATTAAGTTATTTTCTATTTTTTGAAAAATTAATATGAAATAATTAAATTATTTGAAACAAAAATGATAATGAATTTTGAAAGTGTGATTGAATATAAGATAAGAATGTGATGATGATAGTTGGCATGGTGATTATTAAATAGTGATTAGATGTGATTATTGATTCAAGAAATAAGAGAGAATAAATAATGTATTTGTGATATAATTGTGCAATTATGATAACATACTTGGTGCTTTTTTGATAAAATTATAATTGGAGTGATTGATGATCGAAAATTGAGAATTAATGAGTAGTGTCTTTTCTTTTAATGTTTTTTTAAAAGCAATTGCATATATTGGGGGAAAAAAAACTTTTGAGGGAAAGTCTGTGCATCGCGGAGTGAGTGAGGGTTCTGTAGATTTTCTTTTTTTATAAATTTTAATATATAAATGAATTGGTATATGAATAAAGTATATAACGTTCATGTTACTAATATAGAGGTGATAAAAAAGTATATTGTTATTTATTTTTCCTCTTTTAGATTATTTAATTTTTTCCTTTCCTTATTGATAATTAATTAGTTCAAATGTTAATATTTACATATGAAATGAATTGCACAAATAATGAAAGACATATATCAAATTATATATATTGATAGAAAAATAATATATTACTCCCTCCATACCGAATAAATAGTCCACTATATTTTTTTGGGATTTTCCAAATATGTAGTTCAGTTTCTATATTTCATAGTACTTCTATCCAATTCTTTTACTATTATAATCATATTTAATATGTATTTTATAATTTATACTATTCATTAAATAAGGGTAAAAACAAGTAAATATTTAGCATATTTATAGTTTCTAATATTTTTCTTAATGTGTGTGAAAAGTCCAAGTTGACTATATATATGGGACGGAGTGAGTATATAAATATATCTAATACTAATCTTATATTATTAATTTTAACTTTAAACATTATTAAATAAAATAAAATATATTCTAAATTGTTGATATAATTTTTTTCTTTTTAATCATTATTAATTATTCCTAGATAATAATAAGTAAAATATTATTCTCAAATTGATGAGTAAACAATAAAAAAAATTAAAACTCAATTTACAATTGGACTATACTAATCAAAGTTGCAAATACCATTGAACCTGACAAGAGGGGTAACGGTGCCATTTATAATTGGAGTATATTAATTAAAGGTGCAATATATATATATATTAATTAAAGGTGCAAGTACCATTAAACTTGACACGAGGGGAATTGCAAATACCATTTTGTCTCATCTCAAACAATCACTAAAATGTGAAGGTACGGACTGCACGGAGAGCTCCCACCACGGCTGTAAGTTTTTAGTGGCAGACATAGTATGGAATGTGCCACCACGGCTGTAAATAGTTAGTGGCAGACATTGTATATGTTTATATAAAATCCAAAACGTATACTGTTTTTTAAAAATAAAATTCCAAATGTATATATATGTTGAATCAACCCAGTTTATAAAATCACACGTGACAAATATAATATCCTAAATTGACAAGTAATATACCAAATAAATAAGACGAGAATAGAAAAGCTTGTTAAACCCTTAAATTACTTTGAAAACAGACAAAATAAAAAATTATTTAATTAGCCATGGTTATTTTGTAGAATTGAAGTTTCCGTCTATTCCCGATTAATCCTCACCTAGGTATTAGGTTTTCCTTATCCGCTTACGTTTTTTCCCGATTAGGTCTGCCTAACCCCGCACAGGTCCCGCCTAATCCCACTAAAGTTCCACCTAGACGCTATCTCCGACTAGCGCCTAATGATTTTTACAACATTAATTAATGTACCATGCATTTCAGGGTTTATCAATGACAGAAACAGTATTTTCTCATAACTTTTAGCTTTATATTTTCAGCTTTATTAAATAAAAATATATATTCTAAAATTATTGATATAAGTTTGTTCTATTTAGTTATTATTGATTATTCCTAAATAATAATTGTAAAATATTATTCCCAAATCTTATGGGAAATAATATTATAATTTTTTATGTTTTTAATAGGTGATATGGCAGGTGGGTCCCACAAAAATGTGTTTTAAAAACACTTGCCATTGGATCATGCATGCCTTAATATAACTTATATTTAATATTTTGTTGTTTTGTTGGATATTAATAATTAATTAAGATCTTTCCAGAAAAATAATAATTAATTAAGATAAAAAAATATCATCACACGTATAATAATAATAATATATCAGACTAGAATTGGAAAGGTTATATTATTAAACCCTTAAATTACCTTGAAAACAGACAAAATATTTCTCTCACCTGAAACCTTTCACGTCAAAAAAAGGCTGTGAGCAGTAGCCTTTGTCACTGTCACCGCACTGCAGCCACTGCTCAACTCTGAGGCCTATATATACACTTGCTACTGAGTGCGTGGTGGGGTACGTTCATTTTGCTACTGAGGACTTGGCGCGGGAAAATTGTTTTAAGATTGAAGACTTGGTGGCAAAGAATTGCTCTAAGAGTGAGGAACGACGAGGGGCTAACCAGGAAAATGTGCTGGTTCGTTGCTGCTTACACGACTTTGATAATTATTCAACTTATCTTGATGACAACCAAAAGCACTATTAGAGCGAAATTGGATAAAAGAATTCCTAGTATATTCGCTAAGTATCTCGTGGCAATCTTCGGGCACATTGTATACTTGCCATCACTACTATTGGCAGCCATTTTTGGTGGGTCTTGTCAAATTAATATTAACAGATATTTTCAGTGCTTTTGTGATACAATTTTCATTGGGGCTTGCCTTTTTCTATATGAATATTTTAAGGATTTAAATTCATTGGCCATCGCTTATCTTTTCTGTTTTCACGTCATGACAGTAGCTAATATTGTTGTGTTGTTTGAGAATATTGGTATGGTAGATTGCCTATTTGCTGCAGCACTACAGGCAACTCTAAACCAGTGCAAAGACCCAAAAAAGGCCCCATATATTGTGGCGTTTTTGTGTGCGGTTTGTCAAACTTTAAAGCATTTGAATCAACATTTCAGAAAGAAATCTGTAGCAAGAACAACGTCTTCTAACACGAATGAAACTGGAGAGGATGATGATTATGCCTGCGGTGTCCTCCAAGTGCTGAAAAATATTGGAAACTTTATCAGAAACAAGTTCGTCTCGCGCGAGGTTGATTTGGAGGCAGCATCTTCTTCTGAAATGACGCCACTTAGAGCCGTTATGCCAGAAGAAAGGGCGCTAACCCGAACCGGTTAGGTGGTACAAAGATGAGGATTGGGAAAGGGTATGGGTTTTTTTTGTTTTTCTTGTTTTCTGCTGTACGTTGCTGCTGCATCTCTTTTTATGAAATTTTTAATTTTCATGTTTTCTTGTCTTTCTTTTCAAGAAACAATTTATCCAGACAATTTTATGTAATTAATGGTACGTGCGATGAATCTTGTGTTATTTTTTTCTTTGTTCGAAATTAATTTTCTTCTGGCGTTTTGGAATTTTTTTCTGCTTTCTATAAATTTCTAAGATGTGCTCAAATGGTTGTGCCATGAATCATGCAAATTTATTTATGCTTCCTTTACACATTTATGTACATTATTATGTGTATTAAATATGTATATATATTTGAAAAGAATAATGAAATATACTGAAATTATATATATAGTCGAATACTTATTATCTATGTTAGGCTAAAGAAGAAATAGCATGATGAAATGCGTATTTACTGTATTGATATTAACAAATTATTAAAATACTTGAGAATGTAATGATATATATATATATTGCATATATTAACAGGCCAAACATTGACAATAATTGATTTCTAGCTGGTTGTAATAATTATTTATAATAAAACTATACTGGAATAAAAATGGATTTGATATAAATGTATGGCATAATAATAGTTTTTACCATTATAAAATATGAGTATATATTATAAATTGGTAAATATTAATTCACGATATATCTTATGCACGTACATATATCATATGAGATATGATGCAAACTTAATTACATATGCAGTGAACTTAATAATATATATATATATATATATATATATATATATGAGATGATATTATATTTGAATATGATCTGAAGTAAAAATGCAAAAGTATAAAAAAAAATTAAAATAACATAAATTTTGGCAAAGTAAGCACATAGGTGATAATACCTCCACTACCCTTAGGCAATTAGGCATAATGATTGGCACCTGCCGCCATCCTCACAGTCCACAGCAATCGTACAGTGCCGTTGGAGGGATTTTTGATTCCCTGATATTTAACAGCTCATCATTCATTTTGGATGTTTTTGTAATTTTGTTCCTATCCAAATCTAGTTACTCCATAAATATTGGATGTATTGATTGTTCATACTAGCTAGAATACAATGAAAAATCCTTATGTATATATCCTTCAGCTATGATTAATTTTAACATTTTTAGAGTTTCTGTTCAAGAAATTGTTATCAATTTTTACTTTTAAAATTTCTTTTTTGGGTTAACATTCAATCTCTATCCATTTTTTTCTTTTTGAGGCATTCATCCAATTTTCTCTTAATTACTAGTTTCTTGATCTCTCACACGTTTGCTTTCTATTTTTTTAAGAAAAAAAAGGTACATTTTTGTTTTATTTAAGTTATCTCTCATATCTTTTCTCACCTTTTATTCAATTGATTTACATAAAGAAAAAAAACTTTTTACATTATTATTCAACAATCTTCCAAGTAATTATATCTCTTATAGATAAACTCCAAAATATTTTATGTACACCAAAAATGTTTGAGAGTCTCTTATGCCAGTCTTATGAACTCAAGTCAACGAGACTGACTGACTGACTGAATCCCAAAGTATGAAATATGAACTAAAAAAAATAAAATAATTGAGTCTCATTAAGCACATCAGCTAGTGCTTTGCGAAAAATTTGAATTTCCTTTTCTTCCTTTTCTTTCTTCTTTTTTTTTTTGGTTCACTAGAAAAAAAAATTAGATTGAGATTGTTTGATCACGACAATTTGAAGAAAATATGTTACGTTGATAAATGTAGTAGTCAATCAAGATCGTTTAATATGGCTTTCACTTTTTAAAATGAAATTCATATAATATACTTGGATTAAAGAAAATCTTATAAAAGTATAAGATAACAAATTTTGAATAAAAATACTTTTTTTCTTAAGTTAGAGTAGAAAATATACTAAATATTGAAATACTTTTCATTTAACTGTGACTCAACAAAATAGATTGTTCGTACCCATCAAATCTACAATGAGAGGTTCAAATGTCAAGGTTAAGCCCCAGTGTCTCTTATACCCTATAACTATATAAGAGACCAAGTGGATTGATTGAAATTTTTCGACAAACCAAAGAATTAGAATCTTCATATACCCTATAACTATATAAGAGACAAAAGATTATACTGAAATTATAGAGCTCTAATTTGTCTTTTAATGGTTGTTCATATGAGTAATACAAAACATGAGAAAATACAAAAATGGTCCTACAACTTTATAGTTACTAAGCAATTTTAATTAGTCCATTTTTTATTTGTGAATTTAGTCCTCTATCTTATACTTTGTCACGATTTTGGTCACCGAAGTTCTAAAATCTAGCAAACAACTTGCATGTGAAGGGTATGTGACCCGCATTATTGCTGAGGTAAACCCATTTAACTACAGGTCAGTCAAAATACCGGGCCATAATCCAAGCAAAATGAGTTCTATAACTTTATTTGACTAGTAAAATGTACGTAAGAAAAGGCAAAAAGAAAATAAAAGAAAGGTTTATTAATATATTCTTAATAAGTTATTAATTTATTTAGATTTATATAATTTATTTAGATTTATATTTTTAATACATTAATAAATTTTTATTTTCATTTTTTCTTGCCTTTTCTTACCTTTTACTAGCCAAATAAAGTCACAGTACCGATTGTGCTTGGATTTTGACCATTATTTTGACTGGTAATTATATTGGGTCTACATCAGTAACAATACAGTCCATGTGTCCTTCACCTGCAAGTTGTAGCCGGATTATGGAACTCTAGTGAGAATAGGACCAAAACTGCGACAAATTTTAAGATACATGGCTAAATTCGCAAAATGAAAAGTGGATAGAACTAAATTTGCTTAGCCACTAAAGTTAAGGGACCATTTTTGTATTTTTCCCTACAAAACATTGTCAAATGAAGTAGATTTTTGAGATTATTATGAACCTGTGTAAAAATCGGCTTATGACATGAATAATGCAACGAGATTGGTATTAGCTTTTTGTAATGACGAGTTTATCACAGGTATTGCGACGACAATTTGCAATTGATAGAAATGTACTACGACGTGATCATCTTTTTTATTATTTTACAAACAAAATATGGATGACATTTTCTGTCCCAAAATGATATTTCCATCTCATTCAAAAAAAAATTGTATTTCATCTCATATTTCACCATATGAATGATTGTGAAATTCCAATGAAAATATATTCCGACGTTACTCGGAAAATTAAAACTCAAACGGTGATTCCAAATATAATTAACTATGTAGTTTCAATATGATGGGCTCTAGAAATGAAGATGTATTTTGTTGATATAAATATTATTATTAAATCTTTTAATCTCTATTGAAATTTCCCAACAGCTTGAAGTGGTGTTGGAATGCTGTTTAAATTTTAAAATTTCGATGCAATAGACATTTCAATGAATTATTCCAACACCTTTGTTTACCATTGAAACTTTTGTTGTAAATTTCCAATAAACAATCGATTTCGAATAGGGTTATTTCGGTTGACTATGTGAAATCAAAGAAAAATCTTGCGGATCCACTTACAAAAGGCATAAATCAAGATCAATTGTATAAATTGTTAAGGGGAATGAGTTTAAAATCCACAAACTAAAGAATGTTCATAGCGGTAACCCAACCTTGTGAATTGGAGATCCCAAGACCTTGGTTCAATGGGACAACTAAGTTATGAATGTTTAGTTGAACACTTGGAAAATGTGTTAGCTTATTCCCGAAACTTCTAAGTGAATGAAAACCTGCTGAATGTGGTGAGATTAAGTTTAAGACTTTTAATGATTCATATACCGAAAGGTGGAGTATGACAGGATACTCTTCAATAGGAGATCACCTATATCAATGAGAAGTAATGACCGCTTCAAAGAAACACTTATGAATCTAAAATATGGTCCAGAATCGAAATAGACACAAAGTGAGAACAACAAGTTTTAGAATTACCATTGTGTAAGTATTGTTGTCTCGGTTTACACAAACGGTTGAGTAGTTCAAGACATTGCGTCACTAAGTAGCTAGTAAATCCGATAATATTTTACTAAGGAAAGTTCAAAGCCACAAACTACGTATCCAGATGCAATAATAGTTTGTCGAGACTTTCAAGCGAATCTACAAAATGTTGGGGATTGTTGGAATTTAGTTATACAAAATGGGTGTTGACCCGATTTTGACCAAATTTTTAAGTGATTTCCATTAGTGAAAAATAGAATTAAATTATTTGTAAAAATTCTACTAAGTGAGCATATGAGAATAGCATTTGGAATTTCTCAAAACCAATTCCGGGTGAAGGAGAAATTAATGCTAGAACTTAGCCACTTAAAACTAGAAAATAGTATGGAAAATGGAAAATTGTGGGGAAGGAGAAATGCTCCATCCCACATAGGAGGAGAAGCCAAAGTTTACTCACTTTATAAATCCCAAGTTGGACTTATGGGTTTGGGCCCTTGGGGGCACCCAAGTTTTTAAAAGGGTGAGGGCCTACATGCTTCTGGGGTTTGGTTCAAAAGATACACGCGTGTCGGCTGGCTCGGCCCGGCACGGGTCCGGGTTGTGAGTCGATTGTCGCGGGCTTGGGCTTGGGCTCTTATTCTTTTTGGACCAAAAACTTTTTAAAATATAAATTAATTATTTTTTAAATAATTAATTTAAAATCCAACTGGGGTGCGCGGAAGTGCAGTTGTCCACGAGCGCACAGTGGTACGCAGGCGCGCAACACACCATGCGCTGAGGCCATCGCGCGCGCGCACCGCATTACAGTGAGCACGATCGGACGTGTGTGCAGGTGTACGCGGACGCGCATGTCGGAACAGATGCACCTGTTCGAGCAACCAGGTGCATTTTTTGACTATAGATATGTCTTTTCGAGTCAAAAGACATGTTTTTTCAATCCGAGCACCTTGATGCCTATAAAATCAAACCCATGCAGATGGAAGAAGACACAGAAATTACAAGGTTAAAAAATGAGGCATTGCATTCTGCATATTGTTAGCCTTCCCGTTCAAAGCTTGAAAGTTTCAAACACTTCTTATCCGCCGTAGTTTCGACTTTGCAAGTGATGTAAAGTCAAACAGATTAAAGTCGTTGTATCTTAGGGACGAGCGTCGAAAACGTAAGCACTTCGTATACGGGGTATTTTTATCTTGCGGAGACAGTATCTAATACAGACCTCGACACAGCCTAAAAACTTAGTCATTATTCTGTAATAGTAAACTAGCCTACCAACAATCGCAATACGAAAATTTACCTTATTTGTTTCAAGACAATAGTTTCAGTTTCATTCACTCCGATGGTTGCTGCACCTGCTCACGGCAAAAAGTCGGGCAAGTTCTCTAGCGTTGACTTCAAACGCTGGCAATAGAAGATATTGTTACCTAACAACTTTGAGTCTGTCCTGTTTCTTGAAGGAGGACCCCTCTACTGTTGGCTATGAAGAATCCGACAACCAACGGAGAATCACTATGGATGTTTGGCATAACATCAATTTTCTCTATCGGAACTACATTTTGAATGGGTTAGACGACACCCTCTATAATGTATATAGTTCGTTCAAAACATCCACAAAGAGAAAAAGTACAAAACAAAAGATGCCGACACAAAGAAATTTATTGTCGGTAAATTTCTGGATTATAAGATTGTTGACACCAAGACGGTGATTAGCCAAGTCCAGAGATTCAGATCATACTTCACGACTTAGTGTCTGAAGGGATGATTCTGAGAGAGTCATTATAAGTGGCTGCGATTATCGAAAAATTGCCACCATCGTGAAAAGATTTTGAGAACTACCTCAAGCACAAGATGAATAAAATGGGGCTAGAGAATTTGATAGTTCGACTTCGGATTGAGGAAGACAACCGTGATTCTGATTGTAAATCGACAATTATGGGGTGTGACCACACTTTATGGAACACTAGTGGAGCTTCTATTGCATTTTTAAATGTAACAAAAGGTTGTAGGTCCCAAGGGGTGTGAAGTAAGGTTTAGAAGGGGGGGAGGTTGAATAAACCTTACAAAGTTTTTGCAAAAATCCTTTTAAAAAGTTGCAACATAGTTGATTCAAATCAGCTTTGTCCAAAGGGCAGCTAGGTTGATTATTCAGCTGAGTTTCCTACTTAACAGACTTAAGAGAGTTGTTGTTAGTGTAACTCGGCTATATAATCCAAATGTTTAACTTAGCTGATTTGATTTTAGAAGCAGAAGACTTAACACCCTTGATTAGTTTAAAGCTTGTTTTAACACTTGTTTTAGCACTTAGCTTATTATCAGTTGGAATAGCAAATGTAAGATTATCAGCAGATATAAAATAAAATGCAGAAAGGCGATGCTGAAAGTAAATAGACACAAATAATTTTATAGAGGTTCTAAGATGTGGTAATTTTTCTAATCCTCTCTTCTCCAATTCCCGGAGGAATCCACCGAGTAAGGATCGATTTACAAAGTGGTGAACAGATCTGAGAAAAGTCTTGATCACAATCGACTTCTCCTGTGCGACTCGATCTTGAGATGCCTTGATCACACAAAATGTTTCTCTTTGCGACTCAGCTTCTTCACGAGGCGGATGCCTTGCTACTATAGCTCACTTCTTCAAGTTCTTGGATTCGATCACAGAGCCCTCCAACAAACTTGATTCTTGGTTCAACCTTGAACCTTTATACAATCCTTTACTTGGAAAGTAGACCCCTGGTTGTTTTTCAAAAGTTCCTCTTCAACTTGGTGATTTCTTTTGTCCTTCACAATGAGTGTTGGATTTGAAAATCTTGTAACTTGCTGGCTTGAGGATTAATGAATAATTTTCTTTTCAGCTTGAATGTGTATGCTTATCAATTGTTGTTGTATCTTTCTTGTGTCTATATTTTGTTGTGTACATTGCATACATATATATTTCTTTTGAATCCTCAGTCTTTTATACTATCATTTGAATAATTATCCATTGAAGAGACAGATAATTATTCAAACAATATTTCAATGGATGTTGGCTTGTCCTGGCATACTTTCTCAACGTGTGATAGTGCCACTTCCTCGTATCCTTGAATGTTCCAAATGACTTTTCGTGGTCCGACACCCACTTGGAATTCCCATTGGCTTATTTAATTCGCACGTTTTAGACTTGATCACTTTCAGGACCTGGCAGTATGGAGGCATTACTAAATTAAGTAATCCCCTTGATTTCTGTGCAACGGTTTGCTATCGATTGATCGCCACTTATGACTCGATTGTCTTGAGTCCTTCCAATCATATGTTTGACTCAACTTGTCATTCTATCTTTATGGACTTGGGCGACCTTTCTCACAGTTGTTCCTTAGAAGATTTTCCTTCAGTCGAGTCTTTGTCTTCTTTTATGTCATGCTCAGCTGACTCACAGCAGAGTCTTCGACCTAGTCCATAGCTGACTTCCTGTAATGTTGACTTAGCTGACTTGATTAAGCTCTTTCCTAGTTTCAACTTTTACAACAAATAATTACAAGAAAAAATGGAGTGCCGACTTCCTAATTTAAGTTTTACATGGTATCATCAAAATCTAACAAATAAATTTCCTAACAAAGGTGTTGCCAAAAGTGTTGTGGGACCAAAACTAAAATTGCATAAAGTATTGCCCATAGTATTGCAACACTATAGGTAGACACGCTATCAAGTTAAATCTGAAGTGTTACTAAAGATGTTATAACACCAAAGGTTACACACCTCGTAAAATGTGTTAATGTAGTTGTTGGAACTAAGGTCTGAAATCTGTTAGAACGAGATTCTAACTGGATTGTTAGGACAATGTTGTAATAAAATAAAAGAAAAGTGGTCGAGAGCCATAAAAGTTCTAGATAATCCTTTATAAACAAGGATATCAAAAATTGGAAGGGAAAGCTTTACTTTAAGCAAATCACATAAAGGAGAATGCATTGAAGTGTGAGGGTGCTTTGGCTAAAGTAGAAGCACCCAAGGAAATAAATCTGGCATTCATGATGTAAATGATGGTACGACCATTAAATCTAGAAATGTTGTATTTATAAAAAATGTCTTTTCTTGCAAAGGAAAGAGGTAAGTATAAACATTTTTTGTCAAAGACATAATATCAATAAACAATTGATTTCGAATGGAGTTATTTCGTTGATTACGTGAATTCAAAAGAAAACCTTGCGGATCCGCTAACAAAAGGCATAAATCGAGATCAATTGTATAAATTGTTAAGGGGAATGAGTTTAAAATACACAAACTAAAGAATATTCATAGTTGTAACCCAATTGTGTGAATTGGAGATCCCAAGACCTTGGTTCAATGGGACAACTAAGTTATGAATGTTCAGCTGAATACTTAGAAAATGTGTTAGCTCATTCCCAAAACTTCCAAGTGAATGAAATCCTGCTGAATGTGGTGAGGTTAAGTTTAAGACTTTTAATGATTCCTATACCGAAAGGTGGAGTATGACAGGATACTCTTGAATAGGAGATCACCTATATAAGCGAGAAGTAATGCCCGCTTCAAAGAAACACTTATGAATCTAAGATATGGTCCAGGGCCGAAATGGAGACAACGTGAGAACAACAAGTGTTAGAATTGCTATTGTGTAAGTACTGTTGTCTCGGTAACACAAATGGCTGAGTAGTTCAAGACATCGCGCCACTAAGACGGCGATGAAATCAACTGATAATATTTTACTAAGGAAGGTTCACACCCACAAGCTACCTATCCAGATGCAATAACAGTTCGCTGAGACTTTCAATTGAATCTGCATACAGACATGCATTAATTTCATTCATGTGGGGATTGTCGAGAATTTGGTTGTACAAAACGGGTGCTGACCCGATTTTGACCAAATATTTAAGTGGTTTCCATTAATGAAAAAATGGAATTAAAATGAGCTCGATAATACTTTTTGAATACAAAGTAAATTAGTTTTTCGAGTAAAAAGTCGTATGTCAAAAGGAAGAGTAAGTAATAATTTTAAAGTGCAAAATAACAAATTTAAAAGAATTAATAAATAATTTTTTAAATTTTAAATTGTATATAGGTGTTAATGACAAATATCTTATTTAATATATTCTATTTAATACAAAAGTCAAACTGAAAAAAAAAAAGAATAAATTGGTACTTAGCATTCATAAGTGTTTGTCGACAAATATAATAAAAACAAAGTTAGATATGGAAACAAAAAATCACCAGGTTACCTTATTATATTGTACAGAGTTGATTGATGGGGTCACTGTATCAATACTTGGGTAAATTACAATTTTGTTCTTGTATCTTTTGGACTGTTGCAATTTTAGTCCTCTAACTATTAAATTTGCAATTTGGGTTCTGGACAATTTCCCTTTATGACTGAATAACATTTTTGTCCTATATCTTTCCAAATTTAGCAATTATACATAGTCCTACAACTTTCGAGAATAAGAAGTTTTAATCCTAACACAACATAGCTAATTTATCAACATAAGCCCAGATGTCATAGAGTATAAGAACCTTGTTCATGTCATTGTTATACCTACTTAGATCGAATCTCCATTCAAAGATCTTAAGGGATCATATCAGGTTTCAATCTGATAGGAGAGGCAACAGGGTGGGTTGGAGGGGTTATCATTTCGTACCCGCCCGCTAAGGATCGGGCGTGAATCGGTTGTGGCCTAAGTTTCAACTCTCCCTCTTTAACCCATAGGTGTTAGGTTAGGGTTGTGATACCGGAACTTCAACATTCATTACAGCTTGTACATACTCAAGAAATGCATCATCTGCAACACCTATGATTATGATATGTGAATCCATAACCTCCGGGTTAGAGCCTGATGTAAACCGCAACAACAACTGTGCGACCCAAAAATAATATGTTGTTATCCCAAGATCTTCGCAAGTTCAGTTAAAATTGGTGGAAATCTCGACCCGTTGCTTAGCAAAGCAAGAACCTCAGTATGCGAAAACGCCACAAGCAATTATAGATTATTCCCTGATAAGTCGATAATTGCAACAAGAAATGTAAATCTTGAAGCACTTGGAAAAACACTCAATTCGAGAGTAAAATTTCAATTCAATTGATAACTGATGAAAAATAATAAGTGTTCACCCTTATAAGGGATCCAAACCCTAACCCTACTAGGAAACAACTAAAAACTGAAAAAAGAAATAAAAAGTAAACAATAACTCAAAATCCTGGACAAACGCACGGACACACGCACGGTCGTGCACCAGGTCGTGCGTCAAGTCAAAACTCTACACTTCGTTCTCATCACTCACCGTCAGGTCGAAAGCCCCAAATACGTACACCATTACGCACAAGCGCACGCACGGGTCGTGCGCCTTTCTATGCACCAACTCGAATGTTTTTCTGCGACTTCCAAACTTGAAATAAAACTAAGATGCGGCCTTAAAGGTTTACTTTGCCTCCATAACACAAAATGACTCAAAATAATTCAAATTACGACTAACTAAGATAGATGAATACAAGACACGAATGAGACTTGATTACAATGTATTCAAGACGCAAAGTGACTTGTATTCTTGGCATCCTTCTTGCTCAGTCTGAGATGGACTCTTGAATGTTGATGACGCGAATCAACTGGACCACCCAAATATCTTCCTCCATCGGGAATACACTCTGGGTCTTCTTTTGAATGACTTGAATCAACCCATTGAGCGCATCCTTGAACTTTCTTGCTCGAGCTATCATCACCGGACCAACTAGCACTGTCACTGGTTCTTTCGTCCATGGATTCTCATCATTCCCCTCCTCTTGAGAAGGATTTGTCCTCAAATCCAAAGTGACATCAAATGGACTAATATCAGCAATATTAAAAGAAGCACTAATCCCATAACACCCAGCAAGTCAACCTTGTAAGCATTATCATTGATTCGCTCAAGCACTTGAAATGGACCATCTCCCCATGGCTGCAGTTTGGACTTTTGATGGGCTGGGAATCATTCGGGGCACATATGTACCCAAACCCAATCACCCAGCTCAAACACCATCTTCATATGATGCTTGTTAGCCTGCGTTGAGTACTGCTATGTTCGGCGTTCAATATTGAGTCTTGCTTTATCATGTAACTATTTCACAAAATCAGCTTTCTTGTCCATCTCCGAGATAAGCGCGTCACTACAACATTAGTCTTACCTTGCTTGTACCAGATCTTTTTGTCAAAGGAAACGTCTTGATGAACTCGAAGCCGGTAGCGTGTGTTGCTTATTCAACTTTTACTGCCCCTTAAGATACTTTACTGACTCGTGATCAGTGTGAATTATGAATTCCTTCGGCCACAAATAGTGCTGCCATGTTTTCAAGGCCAGGACTAAAGCATACAACTCTTTGTCGCACGTCGGATAGTTCAAAGCCGTCCCGCTCAATTTCTCGCTGGATAAAGCGATCGGTCGCCCCTCTTGTATCAAAACGACTCTAAACCCAACTCCCAACGCATCACACTCAATCTCAAAAACCTTGGTAAAATTCGGAAATGCTAGCAAAGGCGCATGTATTAACCTTTCTTTCAGCAACTCAAATGCCTTATCTTGGGCTTCACCCCATTGAAATGAAACACTCTATTTAATTGTCTCCGTCAATGGTGCTGTGATAGTGCTAAAATCTCGTACAAATATCCGATAAAAACTCGCAAGCCCATGGAAGCTACGAGCTTGACTTGCCGACATGGGCTTAGGCGATCTGAATAGCTCAAATTTTCTCTTCGTCCATTGTGATTCCCCGAGATCACTACAAACCCCAAGAGTATCAATTGCTTGGAACAAAATGTGCTATTCTTGAAGTTTGCATATAGTTGCTCTTTCCGCAACACTTCTAAGACGGCTCTCAAGTGATCCAAGTGTTTGTACAATTATTTACTATAAATGAGGATATCATCCAAGTAAACTACAACAAACTTCCCAATAAAAGCCCTCAAAACATAGTTCATCAATCTCATAAACATGCTAGGCACATTAGCTAGCCCAAATGGCATAACTAACCACTCATACAAACCATGTTTGGTCTTAAAAGCCGCTTTCCACTCATCCCTTTCCTTCATTTGAATCTAATGGTACCCGCTCCTTAAATCTATCTTGGAGAAGATGCTAGACCCATGGAGCTCATCCAACATATCATCCAAGTGAGGTATGCAATGTCGGTACTTAATAGTGATGTTGTTGATAGCCCAACAATCCACACACATTCTCCACAACCCATCTTTCTTCGGAACTAGTAACACTGGAACCGCACACGGACTCATGCTCTCCTGAATGAGTTTCTTACTTAACAATTCGTCAACCTGCCGCTGTAATTCCTTGGTTTCTTCGGGATTGGTCTTGTACATCGGTCAATTCGACAGTGAGGCCCCTATGATGAAATCAATCTAGTACTCAATCCCCCGAATAGATGGTAACCCATCCGACATCTCATCTGGAAACACATCCTCAAATTCCTGCAAAAACGACGAGATAAAACTAGGCAAATCGGGGTTAAAATGTTAGTAGATAAATAAGCGACCTTGTAAACTAAGAGTGTCATCGAACAACCACTCGTGGTAGATTTCCTAAGGTCACACATTTTTTTCCATAAATTTATTTTTCCGTCGTTTCTTTCCTCAAGGACATTCGTTCTCCCCGTTTGTTTTTCGGCCCTCTCATTAATGTTACTCTTTGTTTTCCCGGCTATCTCTCGAAACTCACTTCTACTCTAAGGTGGACCCTCACTCTTGTTTTCCCTCAAACTCTCCTTATTCTTGGCTTTATTTTGATTTTTATTCTCACTAGCCGAAGTCTCTTTTTCTTTTGCCTCTCCCACTCTCTATTTTATTTGATCCTCGTAGATTTCTTTCAGAGTCAAAGGAACAAGCACAAAACGTTTTTGATTAGGAACAAGAGTATACTGATTGGTGTAACTGTCATGTTGTACCCTCCTATCAAACTGCCACGATCTACCCAACAGGATGTGCCACACCTACATCGGCACAACATCACACAACACCTCATCCTTATATCCCCCTATTTGGAACGCCACTTTTGCCTGCCTACTGATTCACATCTCTCCACAGTCACTCAACTACTGCAATTTATATGGTTGTGGGTGTTTCATCGTTGGAATCCCCAACCTCTCTACCAACTTCGTGCTAGCTAGATTAGTGCAACTCCCATCGTCTATAAACACTACACACTTTTCCATTGACAAAACACCTCATATGAAAGATGTTTTCTCGCTGGACTTCCTCATCTGACTTAGGCTGAATACTCAGCACCTTCTGGGACACTAAGGATAATGCCTCCCCCTTCCCCGCCTCTAATACCGCCGGAATATCCTCCAACTCTGGTATATCACTATTTCCGGCTCTCTCTCACTTTCCGACTCCAACTCCCCATTATCACGCAACACCAACACCCTTTTATTTGGACATTGACTAGCAATATGCCCAAGCTCATGACACTCAAAGCATTTAATGTCCCTTGTTCGAGCAGTAGAGGGTTCGAATTTACCTACGGGTTTAGGCTCGGTGGCATTCCCCCTTTGCTCTGCTATTTTTGAACTTTGTTCCTTCTTTTTTTTAGTGTTTGGCTTCCATACAAATGGGAGTTCAAACTCGGTGCCTATCGGTTGAAAACCCTCCTCTTGAGCTAATGCTCAACTTTCATCGCCATGTGCACCATCTCCTCAAGATCGACATAATGATGTAAGTCGACGGCATTCTCTATAGGAGTATTTAATCCAACAATGAACCTTTGCCATCGTAACCTCTTAGTCCTCCTCTATATTAGCCATCACAATCAATAATTGCATCTCCTTATGGTAATCATCTATGCTTTTAGACCGCTTGCGTCAACCTCTACAACCTTTGTTAGACGCGTCTTTGTAATAATGATTTGGTACAAAACAACGCCGCATCAAACTTCTCATCTCCTCCCATGTGGAAACAGGCCACTCGCCGCTCCTCCTCATCGAGACCATTAATTGATCCCACGAAATACTTGTGTAATCCGAGAACTCAATTGATGTCAATTTCACCTTTTCAATTCGAATAATTTTGGCAATCAAATATATTCTCGATTTTTCTCTCCCAATCCAGGATAGGCGTCGGATCACTCTTTTTTCGTGGAACGATGGGATTTGCATTTTGATGTTACTCAAATTGCCATCCTCCCGTTCCCTATCAACCCTATTTCCATGCCGACCTCGCTGGATTGTAATTTTGCTCCCTTTTGGAATCAACATCATCCATCTCATCCGCCATTCCACCAAATCGAACATCCGAGGCCTCCTTGCCCTAGTAACAAGTTGATCTATTTTCGCGCCTCCTTGAATCCCCTAACGTCTCGATCACCACTTTATTTATGAGCCTTGAAAGTGCCTCTATATCCAACTTATCCAACAATTGTCAATTTTCCTCGGACATGTTTGATTAACTCTCTCACGTGTATACGCTTGTGTATCGCTCAACTCACTATTTTCAAGTACCCACACTTGTCACGATTATAAACCAATTAGTGAATTGCAAGTATGTCTCAACATCCAATACAATTGTCAAACAAACAACAGATCTCAATAAGATGAAATTTGAAGACTAGGATTTGTAATTCCCAATTTTTCAGAATTTTTGATTTCTTTCTTTTTTTTGTGCACGCAGATTCTTTACCCGCTGATTTTTCTGTGTATATTTTGAATTTTTTTTTGTGCCCTTGAAAAACTATGGTTTATATGGAAATATGGAAAATAACAAAAATTAAAGACAAGGATATGTTTAACCTTGCAAGATGGCTATGATTACCAACTAATGTGAACCGCAAAGAACAATCACAGCATATGACCCAACAACAATATGTTGTTAACCCAAGATCTTCAATAGTTCGGTTAAAATTGGTGGAAACATCGACATGTTGCTTAGCAAAGCAAGAACCTCGGTATGCGAAGATGCTACAAACAATTATGTATTATTGCCTAATAAGTCGATAATTGCAACAAGAAATATAAATCTTGAAGCACTTGGAAGAACACTCAATTTGAGAGTAAAATTTTAATTCAATTGATAACTGATGAAAATAATAAGTTTTCAACCTTATAAGAGATCCAAACCCTAACCCTAAAATCAACAATAACTCAAAATCCTGGGCGAATGCACGACGACGAACGGCCGCGTGCGCCAGTCGTGCATCAAGTTTAAACATTACACTTTATTCGCATCGATGCACGGGCACACGGATGGGTTGTGCGTCAGCCGTGCATCAATTTGAAGGCCCCAAACTTGTACGCCATAACGCACAGGCGCACGCACAAGTCGTGCGCTTGTTCGTGCACCAACCTGAATGCTCCCCTGCAACTTCCAAACTTAAAATAACAACTTAGACATGGCATTAAAAGTTTGCTTGGCCTCCAAAACACAGAACGACTCAAAATAACTCAAATTAGGACTGACTAAGATGGACAAATACAAGACACGAATGAGACTTGATTATAATGTCTTCAAGACATAAAGTGACTTGTTTCCTTGGCATCTTTTGCTTGCTCAATCTGAGGTGGACTCTTGAATATTGATGATGCGAATCAACTGGACCACCCGAACATCTTCCTTCATCAGTAATGCACTCTCGGTCTCATTTTGAATAATTTAAATCAACCCATTGAGCGCATCCTTGAACTTTCTTGCTCAAGCTCTCATCACCGGACCAACTAGCACCGTCATTGGGTCTTTCGCCCTTTGTTGCAGTACTAAGAACAATTGTCCTTGAGCTAACTGGCATGCTGCTGGTGGTCTTGGATTTTGGTCACGAGTAACTAAAGCTAAAGATCTATCCCATGTGTTCATCTTTAAATCTACAATTCCAATCCTTCGAAGAATTCTGCAAGATCATGTAAATCTTTAAGATTAATCTTCTCCATATCCATCACCTTTGGTTTGCGACAAATTTTCTATTAATTATAACAATAAGCTTATCATCGTCTATCATGTGTTGCATAACTTTGGTTGGTTTCCCAGTTTGATGTAAATAGCGTACTGCTCCAAAATTTATACGTTTCTTTCATGCGGATGAACTTGGTCGGTCCTCAAGATTGTTGACTCGTTTCTAAGTATCACAAAGAATTTCAAGACTTTCTTTTTGATATTTTGTCATCTTCTCCATGTGGTTTTAGATCTGATGAATTTGTGTTTGTAGATTATTATGGCGGTTGGTAATTCTGCACCGTCTTCTTGACTTCTCGAAGATCTTGGGAGAACTTAGATTTATCTAGAAGTATCTGACAAATGATACTTTTTAATTAAACATTAATACTTCTATTATTAAGTAATAATTTTTAAGTAAAAGTATTACTTTTCAAGATTTTCAAAAACTTAGTTTTTTTTTTGTAAATTTTTAAAATAATTTTTTTTCTTATTTTACTTGACATAAGCAATTAGACTAAATTTGGGCAATTCGGGCTCAAAATTAAGGTTCACATGGAATTTATCTCGAGTTTGGGAATTCAGGCTCAATTTGTCCTCAATTCGCCAAAAATTTAAAGTGAATGTGCTAAAGTGAAAGCCAACTAACTAAGTGTGCTTCTTTATCATTGGGGTGTAGTTAGTGTCCTTATTTTGCAATTAAGCCTTTTCGAGGGAGTCGGAATAATGTTGAGTTCATATTTAAGGATGAAATGCCATTAAGTTAGAGGTGATGCTCTCAGACCCGCCCTGTTCCATCCCGTCCCACCACAAGTCACGGGGTGGGGCGGGTCGAATTGCCATCCCTAGGACCAGGAAAGTTTTTTGTGGCAAAAGATACAAAGTTTGTCGCTAAGGAGGTTATGTCCACTATGGATTTTTAAGGATTTTAAGATTAAAAGGATTCCATAAATTTTAGAGAATTCCACCGTCTTATAACAGAATGTTTGATAAATGTTTTTATCATGATTTTGATGATTTTGTTTAAATATGTTTTTACACGAAAACAATGTGTGAAGCCCCGATTTTTCCGAGCATATATTTGATCCTTATTGTCGTTTATGCATTTGATCGACTATTTTACCACGTCACTTTGACGGGTAATTATTAATATATATATTTTGTATTTTATTTCATTTTATTTAATTACTTGTGATCATCATCATCATTAATTCTATTTTTCATTTATGATCACTTGATTGATCATTATTACTATTTTTGTATTTATTAGTCACCTTAGAATTTAAGAGACTATTTATTTTAGAAACTTTTACCTTATAGAATTAAGATATTGATTTAGATTAAGTGATCATGATACTTATAAGTGATCAAGGAAATCACTAATTATTTTGGAGATTGATATATTTCATCTATTATCATCAAATTTGGGACAAAAAAAATATATGGAATTACCATAATGCCCTTATAATGGACGGCCATGGTGATGATTTTGGGGTAGAAATATCATCCAATTCTTGTACACTTACACCTTATATTAGTCATCTTGTGTATAATTATATCATTAATTCAAACATTATACACATATCTCATACATTAATTAATTCTTTAATACTATTTTTCCCAACATGTTGGAGTCTTCCCAACATTCCTTCTCATTTCATACATTGCCCATACTTTGACTAGTCTAATTGTCCTCATGCAAGAGACAATTTGCAAGACACAAAATTGAACAAAAAATTCCTCTCTCTCCCCCCCCATGGTGGATGGCCATAATGGCAATTTTTACACAAAAATTCATTTTTCATCTTCAAATCTTCAAACAAAATTTATTCATATCTTCAAACCTTCAAACACCAACTCTTCACATCTTCAAATCTTCAACATAAGTTCTTCATATCTTCAAGTATCATTTCTTCATATCTTCAAATATTCAAACCCAAGTCCTTCACATCTTCAAACCCATCTTCATAACTCCAAGAACATCTTCTTCCTAACATCAAACATACTTTCTTTCTTCAAACATCTAAACCAAAACAAACAATCTTACCACTTAAACTCAAAAAAATTCGAACACCCCCCTTCTTAAGGTAAGAAATTTCACTCCTCAATCCAACTTAAATTCTTACTACTCATCACCTTCTTCTTTTAACTTAAGGTTATATTTTGGATTTTGAGGTACTTCGAAGACCACTTGGAGACATACATGCATGGTGGTGAAACTTGAAGACTTGAAGAAGAACTAGTAGAGAGAATTGGACTACAAGGCAAGAATTGGATACTAGAGCCCTTCTTTCTTCTTCTTCCTATTTTTTCTTTCAAATTTTAACACCCCTTTTTCATTTTTGAGAAATAGGGGCTGACCTTAGGTGATTTTGGAGTTGAACCAAAATTTCCAAATTTAAAGCTTCAACTAGTCTCCAATCACCTACTACACAAGGTAAAGTGTAGTCTTTCTCATTTTCTTATCTCCTTCTTTTTCTCCTTAATTTTTCTCTCATTTTTCTAACTTCAAATTTTTGATATTTATTGACTTAGGGGCTGACCTAAGAGACCTCATCCAAAAATTGTGAAATTTATCATTTTATTTCACAATTTTCCAATTTAAGGTGGGTTGAAAAATACTTTCCAACTTCTAGGTGTTTGTATTAAAATGCATGTAGAACTTTGATCATGAGCCCTTGAGATATATAATATATGTATTGCATGTCAATTTTATGTATCAAATCATGAAAATTCTCAAGAGTTGCTCAAAATTGCTATTTATGGAATTTTAGGTGCATGCATGTGCAATTTAATGTTCTATTTGATGAATTCTTGTATGTATTGGATATGCATGTGTATGATCTTTAAAATCCATGTTTTGGATGACTTATAACCTGGACAAGTCGAGCATAATTGATTAAATTTCAATTTTGGACTTAAAAATGTAAAAATTGAAAGTTGGTGGACTAAATTGCAAGAAAATGAAAGTTAACCCCTCTGCAAATTTCGAAATTTGGGAATGTACTCAGGTTGAAAAATGACTTTTGGACATTTTAATAAAGTTTTAAGAGTTTTAAGATAAATAAAATCAACCTTTAAAGGCTCAAGGACTAGATTGTAAAATTTTGAAAGTTTAAGGGCTACTTTGCAAATTTTAAAATTGTACCAGACCTTAACTTTAAAATTTGAAATTTTTACTCTTAAGGTACTGGGAAAGACATCTTTTAAAAGTATTCCAAAAATCCAAGTGTTTAGGGCTTAGAAAGTAATTTTTCTAAACTTGAGGGACTAAAGTGTAAAATACTAAACTTGAGGACCCAAATGAAATTTCCATGACTTATGCAGCCCATGCACCTGGAAATACTAACTTAACTATAACTCAATTAAATTTGGACCCAAGGTTCAAATTTCATAACAATTGGACCCCTGAAAGCCTTAAAGGCAATTATTTCAAAATGGGACAAGAATGATATTTTCAAAAGTTAAAGGACCTACACTTAATTATTTTAAAAACTGCTTTTGTCCCAATATCCTAATAACCTTAATGACATTTTCCAACTGGAATCACATTAAAAGCCCTTCCGGTTTGTGAGTTCCGATTATTTTAAACTTAAGGTCCGAATTGGCAATTTTTACAAATTTGGGGCCAATGTGAGACTTTTATAAAAACTCGACCTCAAAACATTAAAAATCTGAATCTCTGAACAATTTGGAGAATTTAGGAACTGACCTCATAATTTTTCAAGGTTGGGATATTTATTTATTCAATTTTTAACCCCAAAAGTTTTGGTTATTACAAAACGGGGCTAAATCATAATTTTTCTTTTATACAGGACCTAACTCAAATTATTTTATTTTTACTAAAATAGCCTTGGACCCTCTGACTTGGATATTTAATTAAAGTATTTTATTTTCTCAAAAACCCTTGACTTATCGGATTAATTCGACCGATCAATACCGAACACGGAGCGACTTCCTCGCCTTGCGGTTTTGAATCTATAACGGGACTTATGTTCCACCTAATCTTTCAAGATATCGAAGATTGCTTATCCTTCCAATAATCATCTTCATCCAAATAACTCCACCAACGCCATAATTGCCACTCGCATTTTTCGAAAATTTTCCTGAACTGCTTCCCCGAATCAATAATACTCGACTGCCTGGTTGACTACCTGAACTTATATTTACTTTCCTGCTTGAGTCAACTTGGTGTGTCGAGCTCACAGTCGGAATGGATACGTCGGGGATGGAACCGGGCAGCTCGGCTGCTATTCCACTCTTCCGGCCCCATCGTCCTAATCCCGCAACTGAGGGACGGAGTTTGTACAAGGGAAGCAGGTCGTAGTACTTGAGGTATAATCATGATTATGACAATCCGGGCCTAGCTAGCTCTACTGTGGATTTGTCTTTGCCTATGGAGCGATAAGGTGACAGGTCTTGGACCATCTTGCTCGGGGAGTTACAAGGAAGAACGAAGGAATCGCTATCTGATCCACACTATTCCAGAGTTATCGGACCCGTTTGGTTGGCGCTACAAATCCGTACACAACCGCTACTTGTTTTGCATTGGTTGGCGCTACAAATCCGTACGCAACCATTATCTGCCTTGCATGGGATTGGCGTTACATTTCCGTACGCAATCCTACATGTCTTGACTGAATCACATAGTGCCTGTGCGTCCATGAACTGTTTTCTCAAACTGTATAAGTATATTACTTAAATATTTTATCACGACGCTTGTGGACTGTGTGTGAATTCATGCATCATACTCACGTGTTTTCATATAATTGTTTTCTCGCATTAACTATATTTCACCACACTTGCACACGATCACCCCATCCACTGAGATTTCTGTCTCATCCCCACATGTTTCTAACCTTTAGATGAGGACTTCGTTGAAGATGCTGAACCGGCCTTGGATTGAGCCCTTGTACTCCGTTTTGTTGGATTTACTACTTCTTGTTGTTGTTGATGGACTCGTTTCTTTCGATTGTTGTTGGACTATTTTATTTTTTTCTTTTCGCTTCGTGCAGAATTGAAGGGCGTAGGACCCTTTGACTTTCAAGTTGTTATCTTTGGTTGATTTTCGAGGTTGTACTGTGGATTGTGGATGTTGTGGACTGTAAGTTGTACTTGTTATTTTATTTCCGCTGCTAGACTCTGTTCCATTGGGTTTTGATGATTTTCGTCTAGACTGTTTGGTTATTTGTATTTAAGTTGTGGATCATCGTCACGTCCCGTTTGGGGCGTGACACAATGTTCCTAAATGTTGTCCAAATACTCCCAAACGATTTAAAATATTTTTACTATTTTTTTTGGAGTATTTCTTGAAGTTTATTTTTGACAAAAATTAGACAAAACTTATGTCTCGTGTTCAACCGGTCACCCTATAGGGCAACTTTTTCCTGAAAGTTGATTTCTAAAACAGAAACGAGACGTTTGAAAAATCCTGGGAGGTCGACAGATCGAACAAGAGGTCGACCGGTGCCTAAAGAAATATAGAACTCTATGTAATCCAACTTTGAGGGTGTTGGACCGGTCACCATGGGGGTGGGCCGATCGAACAGGGGATCGACCGGTCCAACCCCTGACCGGTCCAATGTGATTTTTTCCTATTTTCTTCTTTTCTTCATTTGAGGTCGACTGGGTGACCTACCGCTTTTGACAAGAAAACTATCCGTTGACAAATGACAACTTTTCCTCATTTTAAATTGATTTCTAACAGGTATAATCTTGATTTTAATTGCATTTTTCTCAGAGATTTCATTCTCCAAGAGGAGCCTATCCATGTACAAGACATCTCCTATAAATAGAGGAGGATTTGAAGCAACAAGATGCAACACAACAACACAAGCAAATAGATACAAGCAAACACTTTGTCCTTCATTGTCAAAATTCTTGTTGTAATAGCCTAAGCTCTTGCCCTTGCACATTTTGAGGTCTAGGCTTTTATTCTTGATTACACTTGTACTCAAAAGTAGTATACTTCATTATCGAGTTGTAATCTTGAATTTTGTCAATCATTCAAATCAAGATATTCTTGTTAGTGTTCTTGTGGTAAGAGCACACTTGGGTGATCTTAGGTGTTGAAGAGTGTGGTACTCTTAGGTGAAAGAATATTGTGGTAATCTTCTAAGAGGTGTTGCAAGAAGATTGTGGTAATATTCAAAAGTGGTGGCGTAATAGTTGTGGTAACTATTAATAAGATTCTTTTTCTTTTTCAAAATCCATCCCGAAGATACTGGGGTGGAAGAGCATGTAGTCCCTAGGTGGGATGAAGCTCTATAAATCATTGAGTGTTGTTTATTTTCTGCATTTACATTCTTACTATCATCTTCATATTCAAAAAGAGGGCGTAACTCGGAAATTGGCATAATCTATTCACCCCCCTCTAGATTATCGTAGCCACTTGGACTAAGAAGTGGTATCAAAGCCAAACTCTTTGGCAAGTTCGTTCCACATCGCGAGTAAAGATGAAAGATCCATGGCTACAAATGAAGGCTATCTTACTACCGACACATTTACCAACAAGCCACCACTATTCGATGCTAACAACTATACATTTTGGAATGACCAAATGGAGTGCTTTCTACAAGGGTGTGGGTTCGATATTTGGAATGTGGTTATTGAAGGGTAGATCAACCAACCAAGAAATTGGAAGATGGTACCACGACCCCAAAGACATTCAAGGAATTTGATGAAAATGACAAGAAGTCATTCTCTCTAAATAGTAATACCTTAAATATTTTACATTATTCACTCACCGCCACCGAGTACAATCGCATTAGAGGAATAAGGTTCGCACATGAAGTATGGGAAAAATTGGAAATAATATATGAAAGCACAAAGAAAGTAAAACAAGCAAGAAAAACAATGTTTGTGAAAGACTTTGAAAATTTCAATATGCATGATGGTGAAAGCATATCAAAAATGGTGGAAATGCTTGACAACATTGTCAATCCTCTTGTGGCTCTCAGGAAAGTCATCTCCGAAAAAGACAAGGTGACTAAGCTATTAAACGCTCTTCCCGGCTCATGGTCTGAAAAGTTGACGACAATCACGAAAGCACAAAATCTCGAAACACTCAAGTTCGATGAGCTCATTGGGAACCTCCTCATATATGAAGTCTATCTTAAAGAGAGAAAAAATTCCAAACCATCCACCTCTCAATCGGGTACGCAAAATATTCTTAAAGGCTTAGCATCTTCTTCTAATAATGTATATTATGCTAGTGACGAAGATGATGAGGAGACGACCGCACTTGTCCAAAAATTTGTAAAATTTATGAATAAAAATAAGGCAAGAAAACTGAGAGACAACTCGTGTTTCAAATGAGGAAAATCCGGGCAATACATAGCCAATTGCCCAAAACTAGTGGAGGAGGAGCAAAAGAAGAAAAAGCTTTTCCCGAAGAAGAAGGCTCTAAATGCGGATGTCAAAACTTGGGATGAACTTCTTGCTACATCTGAGGAAGAAGGATAAACCGAACATGGTCTTATGACCATAGACGATGAAAATAACGAGGTAGGCTTTAACTCTACAACTTCTTCCTTAGTTGATAAATTGCAATGTGATTCTGATGAATTGAAAAATGAGTTTCAAAATTTCATTGTTAAATACAAGACTTTGAAAAAAGGAGTATAAAGAGCTTAAATTAGGAAAGATAAATTGTTTACTTCTTGCGAATCTCTTGATCATGCTCATGCTATTACTCTTACAAAAGTCCGCACTCTTGAAACCGAAAAACAAACGCTCACAAATGATATTGAAAATTTGAAAAAGGATGTGCATCGATTTAATTTAAGCACGGATAAAGTTACAAAAATTCTAGATGCACAAAGAGGTGAGCATTCAAAATTAGGACTTGGTTACAAAACTTTTCAAATTGCTTACAAGAAAAATGACCAAGGTCCGACTTTCGTACGTGCTAGTAGTTCCCACAATCTTATTTGCTTTTATTGTGGTAAAGTTGGACATTATGCTACTCAATATAAATTTAAAAATAACTTTAGCTATTTTTGGAGACCCAAAGGTCTCAAAGCTAACCCCCATGGACCCCAATATTATAGGGTACCTAAAAATAATTCATTTGTAGGTAATAGGGGCTATAACAACAATGGAGGATTCAAAATGGCTCGTGGATAACAAGTGTTCGCGCCATATGACCTAAAGGAGAGAACGCTTTACCAACATTAAGCTCCAAGGAGAGGGTATGGTCATGTTCGGGAATGTCAAAGGAAGAATTCTTGGAAATAGAGAAATTGGTAACTCTTCTTTCTCTCTTAGTAATGTTCTTTAAATTGAAGGGCTTATGTTTAATTTGATAAGTGTTAGCCAACTTTGTGATTCAAATTATAATGTTATTTTCAATAAAGAAAAATGTCTTATTGTTAAAAATGATGAAATTATTTGTGAAGCAAATAGTAAAGGCAATCTTTACAAAATTTGCACAAGTGATTTGGTTAATCAAAATGTTTCTTGTCTTGTCGCCAATAATGATTAAACTAGTCTATGGCATAGGCGAATTGGACATGTTGGATACAAAAATTTGCAAACTATTTACAAAAACCAACATGTAAAAGGACTACCCAAATTGAATGTTGAAAATATTGGCTTATGTGACACTTGTCAAAAGAACAAATTAGTTAAGAGTAGTTTTAAGCCTAAAAATGAAATTTCCACTACCAAACCCCTACAAATGCTTCATCTTGATTTGTATGGGGATATTGGTACGGCAAGTCTAAGTGGAAAACATACATTTTTGTTATAGTTGATGATTTTTCTAGATATACTTGGGCTCTATTTCTTACAAATAAAAGTGATGCCGTTAATGAGTTTGTTAAGTTGTGTAGACTCATTGAAAATGAAAAGGAAGATACTATTAAGTCTATTCGAAGTGATCGAGGTGGAGAATTTGACGGCGAATTTAGAGTCTTTTGTGAAACCAAGGGATATAGTCATAATTTTTTGGCTCCAAGGACACCTCAACAAAATGGAGTAGCCGAAAGGAAGAATCGGACACTTCAAGAAATGAGTCGGTCCATGTTAAATGAATTTTCACTTCCAAAATATTTTTGGGCCGAAGCCGTAAGTATCGCTTGCTATGTCATTAATCGAGTTTATATTCGTCCTAAAATGAATAAAACTCCATATGAGCTTTGGAAAGGAAGAACTCCAAATATTAGTTATTTCAAAATATTTGGATGTAAATGTTTTATTTTGAATACTAAGGATCAATTAGACAAACTTGATCCTAAGGCCGATGAAGGAATATTTATGGGGTATTCAATCAAGAGCAAAGCATATCGGGTTTACAATAAGACTAGTGGGGTTGTTGAAGAATCCATCCATGTCAAATTCAATCAAAATGTTTCTTGTCTTGTCGCCAATAATGATTTAACTAGTCTATAGCATAGGCGAATTGGACATGTTGGATACAAAAATTTGCAAACTATTTACAAAAACCAACATGTAAAAGGACTACCCAAATTGAATGTTGAAAATATTGGCTTATGTGACACTTGTCAAAAGAACAAATTAGTTAAGAGTAGTTTTAAGCCTAAAAATGAAATTTCCACTACCAAACCCCTACAAATGCTTCATCTTGATTTGTATGGGGATATTGGTACGGCAAGTCTAAGTGGAAAACATACATTTTTGTTATAGTTGATGATTTTTCTAGATATACTTGGGCTCTATTTCTTACAAATAAAAGTGATGCCGTTAATGAGTTTGTTAAGTTGTGTAGACTCATTGAAAATGAAAAGGAAGATACTATTAAGTCTATTCGAAGTGATCGAGGTGGAGAATTTGACGGCGAATTTAGAGTCTTTTGTGAAACCAAGGGATATAGTCATAATTTTTTGGCTCCAAGGACACCTCAACAAAATGGAGTAGCCGAAAGGAAGAATCGGACACTTCAAGAAATGAGTCGGTCCATGTTAAATGAATTTTCACTTCCAAAATATTTTTGGGCCGAAGCCGTAAGTATCGCTTGCTATGTCATTAATCGAGTTTATATTCGTCCTAAAATGAATAAAACTCCATATGAGCTTTGGAAAGGAAGAACTCCAAATATTAGTTATTTCAAAATATTTGGATGTAAATGTTTTATTTTGAATACTAAGGATCAATTAGACAAACTTGATCCTAAGGCCGATGAAGGAATATTTATGGGGTATTCAATCAAGAGCAAAGCATATCGGGTTTACAATAAGACTAGTGGGGTTGTTGAAGAATCCATCCATGTCAAATTCAATCAAAATGTTTCTTGTCTTGTCGCCAATAATGATTTAACTAGTCTATAGCATAGGCGAATTGGACATGTTGGATACAAAAATTTGCAAACTATTTACAAAAACCAACATGTAAAAGGACTACCCAAATTGAATGTTGAAAATATTGGCTTATGTGACACTTGTCAAAAGAACAAGTTAGTTAAAAGTAGTTTTAAGCCCAAAAATGAAATTTCCACAACCAAACCCCTACAATTACTTCACCTTGATTTGTATGGGGATATTGGTACGGCTAATTTAAGTGGAAAACATTACACCTTTGTTATAGTCGATGATTTTTCTAGATATACTTGGGCTATTTTTCTTGCAAATAAAAGCAATGTCTTTAATGAGTTTGTTAAGTTGTGTAGACTTATTGAAAATGAAAAGGAAGATACTATCAAATCTATTCGAAGTGATCGAGGTGGTGAATTTGATGGAGAATTTAGAATCTTTTGTGAAACCAAAGGATATGCCATAGAACACCTCAACAAAATGGAGTAGCCGAAAGGAAGAATCGAACACTTCAAGAAATGAGTCGGTCTATGATCAATGAATTTTCACTTTCAAAATATTTTTGGGCCGAAGCTGTAAGTACCGCATGCTATGTTATTAATCATGTTTATCTTCTTCCTAAATTGAATAAAACACCATATGAGCTTTGGAAATGAAGAACTCCAAATATTAGTTACTTCAAAATATTTGGATGTAAGTTTTTTATTTTGAATACTAAGGATCAATTGGACAAACTTGATCCTAAGGCCGATGAAGGAATATTTATGGGGTACTCAACCAAGAGTAAAGCATATCAGGTTTACAATAAGACTAGTATGGTTGTTGAAGAATCTATCATGTAAAATCCAATGAAGCCTCGGGTGTTGAAAGAGTACCCAATGATGATAGTGATGAAGAGGATGTTGTTAACAAATTGTTTAAGATGATGCTCAAAATAATCAACCCTCTACTTCAAAAGATCAACCTTCAACCTCAAATGTTACTCAAGAAGACAAAGGTGACAATTTGAACCTTCCCGTGGCATTGAAATTTAAGGGAGATCACCAAAAAGACCTCATTATTGGTGATCCCCTTGATAAAGTGATAACTAGAAGAAAATTTGCCGAGAAAGCTCTTATATCTTAAAAAGAGCCTAAAAATGCTAAGGAAGCTATTGAAGATGAGGATTGGTTTTTAGAAATGCAAGAGGGGTTGAATCAATTCGAAAGAAATGATGTTTGGGAATTGGTACCTTGTCTTCCATCACAAACAAGTATTAGTACAAAATGGGTATTTCGGAACAAAGTCGATGACCAAGTAAATATTGTTCGAAATAAAGCAAGGTTAGTAGCTTAAGGTTGTTTTCAAGAAGAAGGCATTGACTATGATTAAACTTTTGCACCCGTAACACGTTTAGGAGTTATTCGTATTTTACTTGCCTATTCTTGTTTTAAAAATTTCAAACTTTACCAAATGGATGTTAAATCCACTTTTCTAAAGGGTTTTATTCAAGAAGAAGTCTATGTAAAACAATCTCCGGGGTTTAAGAATTTTTCTAGGCCTAATGATGTTTATAAACTTAAAAAGGCCTTATATGGTTTAAAACAAGCACCCCGTGCATGGTATGATAGACTTAGCTTTTTTCTTTTACAAAATGGATTTACAAGAGGTAAAGTTGATACTACTCTCTTTGTTTTTGAAAAAGGGCAAGATTGCTTATTAGTGCAAGTTTATGTTGATGATATTATATTTGGTGCTAGTAATGAATCTTTGTGCAAGAAATTTTCTAAGTTAATGCAATGTGAATTCGAGATGAGTATGATGGGGGAGCTAAATTTCTTCCTTGGACTTCAAATTAAGCAATGCCAATAAGGTATTTATATTTCACAATCAAAGTATACAAAAGAACTTTTGAAGAAGTTTGGCATTGAAGAAGGAAGAACTGTCACTACTCCAATGGCAACCAATATCAAGTTAGACAAAGATAAAAAAAAGCAAGTCGGTTGATGAATCCAAGTATCGAGGTATGATTGGTGGTTTACTTTATTTAGCCGCATGTAGACCCGGCATTCTTCATGTCGTATGCCTATGTGCTCATTTTCAAAGCAATCCCAAAGAATCTCATATGAGTGCCGTTAAAAGGATTTTTCGATATTTGAAAGGCACTATTCAATATGGTCTATTTTATCCAAATAATGAAAATTTTTATCTTGAAGGATATAGCGATTCAGACTATGTAGGAAATATTGATGATCGCAAAATTACATCCGAATCATGTCAATTCTTAGGCGATTGCCCAATATCTTGGTTTTCAAAGAAACAAAATTGTGTTTCATTATCTACTGCCGAAGCCAAACACATTTATGCGGCCTTTTGTTATACTTAATTGCTTTGGATGAAACAAACCTTAGTGGATTACAAATGTTCCTTTGAAAATGTTCCAATTTTTTGCGATAACACGTCCGCTATAAATATTTCTCAAAACCCAGTTCATCATAATCGTCCTAAATATATTGAGGTTCGCCATCATTTTCTAAGGGATTGCGTTTCAAAATGAAAAATTGAGATGTCTTTTGTTCCGTCTCAAGATCAACTCGCCGATATTTTTACAAAATCGCTTTCCACCGAGACTTTTGCTTCAATACGAGTTTGTTTAGGCATAATTGAATGAGGTCTATGTTTGCATTTTGCGCGTTTTTAAAACTTAGGGGTGAAAAATCAAATTTTTTAACTCAAAATTCGGACAGAAACTGAAAACATGCTTCAGGGACCGGACGAACACATGTTGGAGCGGTCGAACAAGAGCCTGGACTGATCGAACATATGTTGGATCGGTTGAACATGTCAAAAATCTTGATAAAATTGTCTATGTCCCCAGACTTAGCCATTATGGCTCTTTTGTTCTATTTTTCGACCCCTTTGCAAAATTCTTCCACATTTCACTCAAAATAATTTCTTTCTTGTAAATTCTATATTTTTTAGTTTATAGTATCTGTATTTCATCATTATTACCTGACTTCTCCGATTAATTGGTAAGTTTAATTCCTTCTCTCAATTGGGTTGAACCCTTGAGAAAATGATTAATTCTTGGAATTCATATATATTTGTGATGGGCATGATGATGATTGATAAATGATTATTGTATGATTGCATTTGGTGATGGAAATTTTGGTTTAATTATATTTACAAAGGCTATACACATCTTCTTTGTTATTCGACGCACGCCAAGTATTCTATCGAAATGTTTCATTGAAAGTTTTGTCACTCACATGATTCTCTCGTTTTCAAAAGTCTTATAAGTTTATAGAGGTCATGTTTTGTTACTCAAATGAGCTTTTACAAGTTAAATGATCGACTTTTCCCTTTTTATTTGGTTTTTAAGCTTAAATATTCGAAAAGCTCGATAAATCGACATTATTGCGTACTTTGATATGAATATATGATGTTTTTATCATGCTAACATTCTTTTTTATGATTCCAATGGGGGAGAAACATGATATAAGCTCATTAGCTCAAAGAAGCTAGAAAAAGCTCGCAGAAAAAGCTATAAGATGTGAATGATACTTAGTCCATTTGATGTATTATGGACTTTTATAAGTGTCTAATTATGTTTTTTTTACAGGGGGAGCTTCTAAGCTCATGATATTCAAGTTTCCATTGTAAAAGCTGAGCTTTTAGCTTTTATTTGATTGCTTCTATACCTATTTTATTGTGCATGTTGAAAAGGGGAGCTGTTATAAAATGTTTTGAAAATCTTTACTCACATCATTGTGGCTATTATGCATGGAAAGTTTTGGCTAAAAATGGATAGTTATTTTTTACCTGAAAAAAATGTTTTGTTTTCGAAATCGACCTCTTAAAATTGTTTTGGTTTGAAATCATCAAAAAGGGGGAGTTTGTTTGATAAATATTTTTATCATCATTTTGATGATTTTGTTTAAATATATTTTTACACCAAAACAATGTTCCTAAATGTTGTCCAAATACTCTCAAAAGATTTAAAATATTTTTACTAATTTTTCGGAGTATTTCTTGAAGTTTATTTTTGACAAAAATTGGGCAACACTTCTGTCTCGTGTTCAACCGTGCCTAAAGTTGATTTCGAAAATAGAAACGAGACGTTTGAAAAATCTCGGGAAGTCGACAGGTTGAACAAGAGGTCGACCGGTGCCTAAACAAATACAGAACTCTCTGTAATCCAACTTTGAGGGTGTTGGACTGGTCACCATGGGGGTGGACCGGTCGAATAGGGGTCGACTGGTCCAACCCCCTTGGACCGGTCCAACACCCTCAAAGTTGGATTACAGAGGGTCGACGATCCAACCCCCTTGGACCAGTCCAATAGTGATTTTTTCCTGTTTTTCTTCTTTTCTACATTTGAGGTCGACCGGTCGAACCTACCGTTTTGACAGCAAAAACTATCCGTTGACAGCAGACAGCTTTTCCTCATTTTATGGAGTTGATTTCTAACAACTATAATCTTGATTTTAATTGCATTTTTATGTATATTTCATTCTCCAAGAGGAGTCTATCCATGTACAAGACCTCACCTATAAGTAGAGGAGGATTTGAAGCAACAAGATGCAACACAGCAACACAAGCAAATACATACAAGCAAACACTTTGTCCTTCATTGTCAAAATTCTTGTTGTAATAGCCTAAGCTCTTGCAACAATAGGAGTTTGCTAAACAGAGAATCAGACAGCACATATTGTTCACAAAAAAGGTGTTAAAAGTGAGGGACATGAGAAAGCTAAACGGTTATGTAGTGCTGGGTGGTAAACGCAAGATTGATGGTGTCAACTATAAAGGTATTTTTTTCTATCTTTCCCATTTTGTTTAAACATTTATGCAGTTTTTCATATAGACATGGTTGCAATAATATAATATTCATATATGCAAACTTATTTGTATATTGTGTAACTTTTTTTTGGAATGAGTGTATTGGCTGCATATATTTCTGCAAAATGGGATAGCTAATTAGTATAATGAATAAATCAATATATATGAACTATACAATGTAAACATGATCTTTGTTATATAAATCTATACATCATATAATCAACATCAATTTGAGAATAATATTACTATTATCTTCTAGGAATGATTAAATAGAACAAAATTATATCAATAATTTTAGAATATATTTTATTTAATAAAGTTTAAAGTTAAAATTAAGAATATAAGATTAGTATTAGATATATTTATATACTCACTCCGTCCCATATATGTAGTCAAGTTTGACTTTTCAGCTTCACACACATTAAGAAAAATATTAGAAACTATAAATATGCTAAATATTTACTTGTTTTTACCCTTATTTAATGAACAGTATAAATTATAAAATACATATTAAATATGATTATAATAGTAAAAGAATGGATATAAGTACTATTAAATATAGAAAGTGAACTATATATTTGGGAAATCCCCAAAAAAATAGTGGACTATTTATTCGGTATGGAGGGAGTAATATATTATTTTTCTATCAATATATATAATTTGATATGTGCCTTTCATGATTTGTGTAATTCATTTCATACGTAAATATTAACTTTTGAACTAATTTATTGTCAATAAGGAAAGGAAAAAAATTAAATAATCTAAAAGAGGAAAAATAAATAACAATATACTTTTTATCACCTCCATATTAGTAACATAAAAGTTATATACTTTATTCATATACCAATTCATTCATATATTAAAATTAAAATTAAAATTTATAAAAAAAGAAAATCTACAGAACCCTCACTCACTCGCGATTCACAGCCGTCCTAAATTAGGGAGTGCTTTATTGTTAAAGCTTTGCAAATTGCAAGACTTTTCCTCAAAAGTTTTTTTTTTCTCCAATATATGCCATTACTTTTGGAAAAAATTAAATGAAAAGGCACTACTCATTAATTCTCAAGTTTCGATCATCAATCACTCCAATTATAATTTTATCCCAAAAGCACAAAGTATGTTATCATATTTGCACAATTATATCACAAATACATTATTTATTCTCTCTTATTTCTTAAACCAGTAATCACATCTAATCACTATTTAATAATAACCATGCCAACTATCATCGTCACAAGGATCTTATTTTATATTCAATCACACTTTCAAAATTCATTATCATTTTTATTTCAAATAATTTTATTTCATATTATTTTTTCAAAAAATAGAAAACAACTTAATGAAAAGTTAAACAATCACTTCTAAAATTCTTTTCTTTTCTTTTTTGTTTCTAACTCAACGATATATATTGAATTTCGAAATCAGTGTGTATATTTGGGTATATTATTAGACTATAGATGTCAACTAAGACCCGACATATTTGGGGTGGGTTTTTAAGAGTATAAAAGGGTTTGGGCTTGTTTCTGGGTATTTTATTTTTCAGACCATGGGCCGGCCCATTTAAAATTTCAATTATTTAAAATCGTGTTATATATACTTTCTAATATTTTTGTTTAAAAGATATATCTGTAAAGTTATTTTATTTTAAAAAGAGCAAGTCTCTTGTGAGACGGTCTCACGGATCTAAATATCCGTGAGACGGACCTCCTAAGGGCTCCGTCTTGAGAATATGAACCATAAAAATAAATTTAAAAATAATAATGAACCACGAAGAAACAAAAATAAACCCTAAAAACATGAACCATGAAGAATAAACCCGAAAAACAAAAATAAACCCAAAAATAAAAAATAAACCCTAAAAAAAACTAAAAATACTAAAAACCCAAATCAATTAAAAATAAACCCAAGAAACAAAATAAACCCTAAAAAAACAAATATAAACCCTAAGAAAAATAAAATCTGAAAAAAAAACCTTTAAAACTTTGTGTAAGGGCTCCGTCTACAGATCTAAATCCGTGAGACCGTCTCACGCAAGTTTTTACCTTTTAAAAATATTAAATGGGTATATCCATCGAGTTTGGGTTTAGGTCTTTATAAACTTTTGTGGGTCGGGTCCATGGGATCTAGGCAAATTGATCTTCCTATCGATTAGTGGATGAATCAATCGAATCAGGTCCATGTGTAGTGTACACTTGAAATATTAAATATTAGAGTTTAAAATAGTAGAATAGGCAAAGATTAGATAAAAGTAAAGGATAACAGAAGATTGAGTTCCCTCAAGAAAAAAAAAAAAAAAACAGATGATTGAGAAAGAAAGAAACCTGAAATATTTAATATTAGAGTTTAAATTAGAAAATTAGGCAAGTATTTAGATAATTCAAAGAAGAATGGAAAACTGGAAATAAAAATTAGGAAATTGATGTTATTTTTTAGGGCAGATCACTCCAAGTTAAGATTTCTGAATTAGTCCAAGTTTTCTTCTCCCAAAATTGTAAGTCTTCTTTGGTGAAATTGTCTGCAACACCAACAAACATTAGACCAGCCATGAAGTTGTCTCAGGTAGGCCCATCCGACGCTCAAGTCGATACGGTAAACGAGAGAAAAAAAGAAAGGTTTAAGTTTCAAATGGAAGACTTATAAGCTTATTATCTTATGATTAAGCTCCAAGATCGTATAAGATAATTTTAGAGCTTATAAGATGTTAGGTCTAGTTTTGAAACTAAGTTGTTAAAATGTTCGGATAAAATAAGATGAAAAAGTTTACAAGATGTTATTAATGACAATTTTGTAATTAAAATGCTCAAAATTAAATATGTTATTAAAAAAAAATATTTTCAAAATAAGGCGGGACCCCCACCTTTTTAGAAAAGAACTTATGAGCTCCTAAATCCCAATACCTTATATTGGGAGTTTATAAGATCTTTTTAATATAAAATTACCAAACTCATTTAGAGAGATTATAAGTTCGTAAACATCTTATAGATATTTTTGAAGAGTTTATAAATTTAGTCAAATATCCATTATGTGATTCTAAAATATGGAAGACAGAGCAAATTTATGGATGCTAAAAATGAATGGAAGATTCAGAAACAAAATTATTCGAATTTTTTTGGTCTTTCCGTTCTATCTTTTTCCCTTCCTTACTTAATTATTTATAATTTTGTCCTCTTTTTTGGTCTTTCGTTATTTTTAATGCATTTTTAATAGAAACAAAAAAGCTTACATTATTAAATCGAGCAAATATTTCATAAATAGAAATATCATTTTTACAACCAAATTAAGAACAATAAGCAATAACCTAAAATTCAAATTTATTAAACCAATTTAACTATTATAAAATTGTTTTTTTTCGTAGAAAAGTAACAAATTTAAAAAGAAGAAAAGCGTGGGGAATAGAGAGAATAAATTTTATCCCCAATCTCATTAAAAGTATTTTTTAAATGTATATTTTTTGCAATGGAGTGTACTTTGCCAATGAAATATCAATCTGACAGTGCAATATGCCACTTTTGTAATTTTAGAGTGTAAAGTGCCAAATGAGTTTATTTTAAGGGCGCATAATGTCAATTACCCAAAAATTTGTTGGAATTCTTGTTTTGGTAAAATGGGTATTGACCCAATTTTGACCAAATAATTAAGTGGTTTTCATTAGTGAAAAAATGGAATTAAATTATTTGTAAAAGAGTAGATGAGAATAATTCCGGGTGAATGAGAAATTAATGCTACAAGTTAGTCACTTAATACAAGTAAATGGTATGGAAAATGAAAAATGTGGGGAAGGAGAAATACTCCATCCCACATAGGGAAATGAGACAAATTTTGCACACTCAATATATCCCAAGTTGGACTTCTGGGTTTGGACCCTTTGGGGCACCTAAGTTTTTAAAGAGGTGAGGTCCTACATGCTTGTGGATTTGGTTCAAAGCACACACGCGCGTTGCGGCTCGCCCGCCGGCTCGGCTCGGCCAGACCCGGGTCCAGGTCTGGGTCGAGGGTCGAGGGTCGTGGGCTTGGTCTTCAAGACCATTATTCTTTTTGGACCAAAAACCTTTAAAATAAATATTTAATTAATTTTTGTAATTAATTAACGAATTTCAACTGGGAAGTGTTCGCACTGAAAGCACGGCGGACGCCGCGACACTGTGCATCGGGTCGTCGTCGATCGGATCTGTTCGCATCCGAAAGACGGTGACGCGACGCGGCCGTGCGTTGGGTCGTACCTTTGCCATTTTGGTTTGCATCCACGCACGGGCAGGTGCACGGGCCTTACGCCAGGTTGTGCATCGATGTGAAGTATAGAACACATGCATCTGTTCATTCAAAACCTGTCTTTTCGAGCCAAAAGACGTGATATTTTTATACGAGGCACCTGATGCCTATATAATCCGACCCCTGCAGATAGAAAAAGACGAAATCATCAGATAATTAACCGGTCGTATTGCATTCGAGTATATTGACATATTCCCTCCTTCATAGCTTGAAAGTCTAAACACTCTTTGTTCGTAGTGTTTTGATTTTGCAAGTGCTGTAAACTCAAAACTGAAATAGTCGTTGTATCTTAGGGACGTGCGCTGGAACCATTAGCACTTGTATACGGGGCGTTTTCGTCTTGCGGACACTGAATCAAATTCAGGCCTCGACTAAGCCTAAACACTTATACACTTAGCCATTTTCCGAAACAGAAACCAGACACATTTTTCCTAACAATCGCAAGACGAAGAATTACATTTCTGTTCGGATCGATGGCTTTAGTTTCGTTCACTCCAATGGCTGCTGGTCCTGCTCACTGCGAAAAGTCGCCCAAGTTCTCCGGCGTTGACTTCAAGAGATGGCAACAGAAGATATTGTTTTACTTGACGACCTTGGGACTGTCCCGATTTCTGAAGGAGGACCCCCTACCGTTGGCGATGAAGAATCCGACAACCAAAGGAGGATCTTTGTGGATGCTTGGCATAACAGTGATTTCCTTTGTCAGAATTATATTTTGAACGTGCTAGACGGCACCATTTACAATGTCTATAGTTCGTTCAAAACATCCAAAGAGTTGTGGTACTCTTTGGAGAAGAAATATAAAACAGAAGATGCTGGCACAAAGATATTTATGGTCGGTAAATTTTTGGATTATAAGATGGTCTGTTCGATAAGCCAAGTGCAAAAAAAAATTCAGATTATACTTCACGACTTAGTGTCTGAATGGATAATTACGGTGAGTCGTTCAAGTGGCTGCGATTATCGAAAAATTACCGCCTTCGCGGAAAGATTTTAAGAACTACCTCAAGCACAAGCGGAAGGAATTGGGGCTTGAGGATTTAATAGTTCGACTTTGGATTGAGGAAGACAACTGGGATTCCGAATGGAAATCGGCAAATGTTGGGGTGTGACCACACTTTGTGGAACACCAGTGGAGTTTCTGTTGCATTTTTAAATGTGATAGAAGGTGTTGCCAAAAGTGTTGTAATACCAAAATCACAATTGCATGAAGTGTTGCCCAAAGTGTTGTAACACTAGAGGTAAACACAGTAACAAATTAAAAATCTGAAGTGTTACTAAAGGTGTGATAACACTAAAGGTTACACACGTGTTGGGACTAAGGTCTAAAATCTATTAGAACGAGATTCTAACTAGATTATTGGGACAATGTTCTGACAAAATAAAACCAAAATGGCCGAGAGCCATTAATGTTCTGGAAAATCTTGTGTTGAAAAAAGATACCAGAAGTTAGAAGGGGAGATTTACTTTTTAGCAAACCACATAAAGGATATTTCCTTGAAATGTGGGGGTGCTTTGGAAAAAGTAGAAGCACCCAATGAAATAAATTCAGCATTTATGATATAAGTGATGGTACGATCATTAAATCAACAAATGGTGTATTTATTAAAGGTGTTTTTTCTTGCAAAGGAAAGAGGTAGGACTAGACATTTTTGTGAAAGACATAATACCAATAAATAGTCGATTTCGAATGGGGTTATTTCGGTTGACTACGTGAAGTCCAAGGAAAACCTTGCGGATCTGCTTACGAAAGGCATAAATCGAGATCAATTGTATAACTGTTAAGGGGAATGGGTTTAAAATCCACAACTTAAAGAATGTTCATAAAGGTAACCCAACCTTGTGAATTGGAGATCCCAAGACCTTGGTTCAATGGGACAACTAAGTTATGAATGTTCAGATCAACACTTGAAAAATGTGTTAGCTCATTCTCGATACATCCAAGTGAATGAAAACCTGCTGAATGTGGTGAGGTAAAGTTTAAGACTTTTAATGATTCCTATACCGAAAGGTGGAGTATGGCATGATACTCTTCAATAGGAGATCACCTATATAAGTGTGAAGTAATGGTCGCTTCAAAGAAACACTTATGAATCTAAGATATGGTCCAGGGCCAAAATGGACACAATGTGAGAACAACAAATGTTAGAGATGTTATTGTGTAAGTATTGTTGTATCGGTTTACACAAACAGCTGAGTAGTTCAAGACATCGCGTCCCTAAGCAGCTAGTAAATCGGATAGTATTTTACTAAGGAAGGTTCAAAGCCATAAGCTACCTATCCTGATGCAATAACGATTCGCCGAGACTTTCAAGCGAATCTGCATACACGCATGCATTAATTTCATTCATGTGGGGGATTGTTGGAATACTTGTTTTGGTAAAATGGGTGTTAACCCGATTTTGACCAAATAATTAAATAGTTTCCAATAGTGAAAAATAGAATTAAATTATTTGTAAAAATTCTAATAAAAAAGTAGATGAGAATAGCATTGGAATTTCTCAAAACCAATTCCGGGTGAATGGAAAATTAATGCTAGAAGTTAGCCACTTAATGCAAGTAAATGATATGGAAAATAGAAAATGCGGGGAAGAAGAAATGCTCCATCCCACATAGGAAAAGGAGGCAAAGTTTGCACACTTAATATATCCCAAGTTGGACTAATAGGTTTGGGCCCTTGGGGGCACCCAAGTTTTTAAAGGGATGAGGACCTACATGCTTGTGGGTTTGGTTCAAAGCACACACATGCGCGCCCACCCGCCGGCTTGGCTCGGCCCGGCCCGGGGCTTGGGCTTCAAGGCCTTTATTCTTTTTTGAGCAAAAACCTTTAAAATAAATGTTTAATTAATTTTTGTAATTAATTAACGGATTTCAACTGGGAAGTGTTCGCACCCGAGCACGGGCGGACGCACGGCCTGTGCATTGGGTTGTGCATCAGGTCGTATCTTTGCCATTTGGTTTGCATCCATGCACGGGCAGGTGCACAGGCCGTGTGCCAGGTCGTGCGTCGATGCGAAGTGTAGAACACATGCGTCTGTTCATTCAAAACCTGTCTTTTCGAGTCAAAAGACATGATCTTTCCATACGGGGCACCTGATGTCTATATAATTCGACCCCTGCAGATTGAAAAAAGACGAAATCATCAGATAATTAACCGATCATATTGCATTCGAGCATATTGACATATTCCCTACTTCATAGCTTCAAAGTCTAAACACTCTTTGTTCGTTATGTTTCGGGTTTGCAAGTGCTGTAAACTCGAAACTGAAATAGTCGTTGTATCTTAGGGACGTGCGCCGGAATCATTAGCACTTGTATACGGGCTGTTTTTGTCTTGCGGAGACTAAAACAAATTCAGGCCTCGACTAAGCCTAAATACTTCTACACTTAGCCATCTTCCAAAACAGAAACAAGAAACATTTTTCCTAACAATTTGGGTACTTGTGTGTGCAAGTGTTCGGCGGAAACAATCAAAGAGAAACTTCAATCTCAATTGGGGTAAAATCAAGAATGGCCTCTTTTTGTGTTTTGAGTTACAACTTTGGCCTTCCTTATTAAAAGGAATCAATTATTCAATGAAGTTCCCATTATACCCTTTATAACAAATAAGGAAACCTGATAAAATTCGTACCAAATATCACAAAACATGAACACTTTCGATTTCTGTCACCTGTTTCATTAGTGGCATTGTTATACCTACTTAGATCCAGTCTCTATTCAGAAGTTTTAAATGGATCATGTCAGGTTTCCAGCCGATAAACTTAACAGGGCATCCTCTTAAAAGATTTCACGATCTATGTTATCAGTTCTAAACTAAGGATATATTATTAGTATTAGATATATTTATATACTCACTCCGTCCCATATATATAGTCAAGTTGGAATTTTGACACATATTAAGAAAAATATTAGAAACTATAAATATGCTAAATATTTACTTGTTTTTACCCTTGTTTAATGAATACTATACATTATAAAATACATATTAAATATGATTATAATAGTAAAGAAATGAATATAAGTACTATGAAATATAGAAACTGAACTACATATTTGGGAAATCCCCAAAAAAATAGTGGACTATTTATTCGGTATGGAGGGAGTAATATATTATTTTTCTATCAATATATATAATTTGATATGTGTCTTTCATGATTTGTGTAATTCATTTCATACGTAAATATTAACTTTTGAACTAATTTATTGTCAATAAGGAAAGGAAAAAAATTAAATAATCTAAAAGAGGAAAAATAAATAACAATATACTTTTTATCACCTCCATATTAGTAACATAAAAGTTATATACTTTATTCATATACCAATTCATTCATATATTAAAATTAAAATTAAAATTTATAAAAAAAGAAAATCTACAGAACCCTCACTCACTCCGCGATTCACAGCCGTCCTAAATTAGGGAGTGCTTTATTGTTAAAGCTTTGCAAATTGCAAGACTTTTCCTCAAAAGTTTTTTTTTTCTCCAATATATGCCATTACTTTTGGAAAAAATTAAATGAAAAGGCACTACTCATTAATTCTCAAGTTTCGATCATCAATCACTCCAATTATAATTTTATCCCAAAAGCACAAAGTATGTTATCATATTTGCACAATTATATCACAAATACATTATTTATTCTCTCTTATTTCTTAAACCAGTAATCACATCTAATCACTATTTAATAATAACCATGCCAACTATCATCGTCACAGTCTTATTTTATATTCAATCACACTTTCAAAATTCATTATCATTTTTATTTCAAATAATTTTATTTCATATTATTTTTTCAAAAAATAGAAAACAACTTAATGAAAAGTTAAACAATCACTTCTAAAATTCTTTTCTTTTCTTTTTTGTTTCTAACTCAACGATATATATTGAATTTCGAAATCAGTGTGTATATTTGGGTATATTATTAGACTATAGATGTCAACTAAGACCCGACATATTTGGGGTGGGTTTTTAAGAGTATAAAAGGGTTTGGGCTTGTTTCTGGGTATTTTATTTTTCAGACCATGGGCCGGCCCATTTAAAATTTCAATTATTTAAAATCGTGTTATATATACTTTCTAATATTTTTGTTTAAAAGATATATCTGTAAAGTTATTTTATTTTAAAAAGAGCAAGTCTCTTGTGAGACGGTCTCACGGATCTAAATATCCGTGAGACGGACCTCCTAAGGGCTCCGTCTTGAGAATATGAACCATGAAAATAAATTTAAAAATAATAATGAACCACGAAGAAACAAAAATAAACCCTAAAAACATGAACCATGAAGAATAAACCCGAAAAACAAAAATAAACCCAAAAATAAAAAATAAACCCCAAAAAAACCTAAAAATACTAAAAACCCAAATCAATTAAAAATAAACCCAAGAAACAAAATAAACCCTAAAAAACAAATATAAACCCTAAGAAAAATAAAATCTGAAAAAAAAAAAAACTTTAAAACTTTGTGTAAGGGCTCCGTCTCACAGATCTAAATTTGTGAGACCGTCTCACGCAAGTTTTTGCCTTTTAAAAATATTAAATGGGTATATCCATCGAGTTTGGGTTTAGGTCTTTATAAACTTTTGTGGGTCGGGTCCATTGGATCTAGGCAAATTGATCTTCCTATCGATTAGTGGATGAATCAATCGAATCAGGTCCATGTGTAGTGTACACTTGAAATATTAAATATTAGAGTTTAAAATAGTAGAATAGGCAAAGATTAGATAAAAGTAAAGGATAACAGAAGATTGAGTCCCCTTAAAAAAAAAAAAAAAAGAAGATTGAGAAAGAAAGAAACCTGAAATATTTAATATTAGAGTTTAAATTAGAAAATTAGGCAAGTATTTAGATAATTCAAAGAAGAATGGAAAATTGGAAATAAAAATTAGGAAATTGATGTTGTTTTCTAGGGCAGATCACTCCAAGTTAAGATTTCTGAATTAGTCCAAGTCTTCTTCTCCCAAAATTGTAAGTCTTCTTTGGTGAAATTGTCTGCAACACCAACAAACATTAGACTAGCCATGAAGTTGTCTCAGGTAGGCCCATCCGACGCTCAAGTCGACACGGTAAACGAGAGAAAAAAAGAAAAGTTTAAGTTTCAAATGGAAGACTTATAAGCTTATTATCTTATGATTAAGCTCCAAGATCGTATAAGATAATTTTAGAGCTTATAAGATGTTAGGTCTAGTTTTGAAACTAAGTTGTTAAAATGTTCGGATAAAATAAGATAAAAGAGTTTACAAGATGTTATTAATGACAATTTTGTAATTAAAATGCTCAAAATTAAATATGTTATTAAAAAAAATTATTTTTAAAATAAGGTGGGACCCCCACCTTTTTAGAAAAGAACTTATGAGCTCCTAAATCCCAATACCTTATATTGGGAGTTTATAAGATCTTTTTAATATAAAATTACCAAACTCATTTAGAGAGATTATAAGTTCGTAAACATCTTATAGATATTTTTGAAGAGTTTATAAATTTAGTCAAATATCCTTTATGCGATTCTAAAATATGGAAGACTGAGCAAATTTATGGATGCTAAAAATGAATGGAAGATTCAGAAACAAATTTATTCGAATTTTTTGGTCTTTCCGTTCTATCTTTTTCCCTTACTTTATTATTTATAATTTTGTCCTCTTTTTTGGTCTTTCATTATTTTTAATGCATTTTTAATAGAAACAAAAAAGCTTACATTATTAAATCAAGCAAATATTTCATAAATAGAAATATCATTTTTGCAACCAAATTAAGAACAATAAGCAATAACCTAAAATTCAAATTTATTAAACCAATTTAACTATTATAAAATTGTTTTTTGTAGAAAAGTAACAAATTTAAAAAGAAGAAAAGCGTGGGGAATAGAGAGAATAAATTTTATCCCCAATCTCATTAAAAGTATTTTTTAAATGTATATTTTTTGCAATGGAGTGTACTTTGCCAATGAAATATCAATCTGACAGTGCAATATGCCACTTTTGTAATTTTAGAGTGTAAAGTGCCAAATGAGTTCATTTTAAGGGCGCATAATGTCAATTACCCAAAAATTTGTTGGAATTCTTGTTTTGGTAAAATGAGTATTGACCCAATTTTGACCAAATAATTAAGTGGTTTCCATTAGTGAAGAATGAAATTAAATTATTTGTAAGAGAGTAAATGAGAATAATTCCAGGTGAATGAGAAATTAATGCTACAAGTTAGCCACTTAATATAAGTAAATGGTATAGAAAATGAAAAATGTGGGGAAGGAGAAATACTCCATCCCACATAGGGAAATGAGACAAATTTTGCACACTCAATATATCCCAAGTTGGACTTCTGGGTTTGGACCCTTGGGGGCACCTAAGTTTTTAAAGAGGTGAGGTCCTACATGCTTGTGGGTTTGGTTCAAAGCACACACGCGCGTTGCGGCTCGCCCGCCGGCTCGGCTCGGCCAGACCCGGGTCCAGGTCTGGGTCGAGGTTCGAGGGTCGCGGGTCGTGGGCTTGGTCTTCAAGACCATTATTCTTTTTGGACCAAAAACCTTTAAAATAAATATTTAATTAATTTTTGTAATTAATTAACGAATTTCAACTGGGAAGTGTTCGCACCCGAGCATGGCCGGACGCACGACCCGTGCGTCGGGTCGTGCGTCAGTCGGATCTGTTCGCATCCGAGCACGGGCTGACGCACGGCCCGTGCGTTGGGTCGTACCTTTGCCATTTTGGTTTGCATCCACGCACGGGCAGGTGCACGGGCCGTGCGCCAGGTTGTGCATCGATGTGAAGTGTAGAACACATGCATTTGTTCGTTCAAAACCTGTCTTTTCGAGCCATAAGACGTGATATTTTTATACGAGGCACTTGATGCCTATATAATCCGACCCCTGCAGATTGAAAAAAGACGAAATCATCAGATAATTAACCGGTCATATTGCATTCGAGCATATTGACATATTCCCTCCTTCATAGCTTAAAAGTCTAAACACTCTTTGTTCGTTGTATTTCGATTTTGCAAGTGTTGTAAACTCGAAACTGAAATAGTCGTTGTATCTTAGGGACGTGCGCTGGAACCATTAGCACTTGTATACGGGGCGTTTTCATCTTGCGGATATTGAATCAAATTCAGGCCTCGACTAAGCCTAAACACTTATACACTTAGCCATTTTCCGAAACAGAAACCAGACACATTTTTCCTAACAATCGCAAGACGAAGAATTACATTTCTGTTCAGATCGATGGCTTTAGTTTCGTTCACTCCAATGGTTGATGCACCTGCTCACTGTGAAAAGTCGCCCAAGTTCTTCGGCGTTGACTTCAAGAGATGGCAACATAAGATATTGTTTTACTTGACGACCTTGGGGCTGTCCCGATTTCTGAAGGAGGACCCCCTACCGTTGGCGATGAAGAATCCGACAACCAAAGGAGGATCTTTGTGGATGCTTGGCATAACAGTGATTTTCTTTGTCGGAATTATATTTTGAATGGGCTAGACGACACCCTCTACAATGTCTATAGTTCGTTCAAAACGTCCAAAGAGTTGTGGTACTCTTTGGAGAAGAAATATAAAACAGAAGATGCTGGCACAAAGATATTTATGGTCGGTAAATTTTTGGATTATAAGATGGTCTGTTCGATAAGCCAAGTGCAAAAAAAAATTCAGACTATACTTCACGACTTAGTGTCTGAATGGATAATTCTGAGTGAGTCGTTCCAAGTGGCTGCGATTATCGAAAAATTACCGCCTTCGTGGAAAGATTTTAAGAACTAACTCAAGCACAAGCGGAAGGAATTGGGGCTTGAGGATTTAATAGTTCGACTTTGGATTGAGGAAGACAACTGGGATTCCGAATGGAAATCGGCAAATGTTGGGGTGTGACCACACTTTGTGGAACACCAGTGGAGTTTCTGTTGCATTTTTAAATGTGATAAAAGGTGTTGCCAAAACTGTTTTAATACCAAAATCACAATTGCATGAAGTGTTGCCCAAAGTGTTGTAACACTAGAGGTAAACACAATAACAAATTAAAAATCTGAAGTGTTACTAAAGGTGTGATAACACTGAAGGTTACACACGTGTTGGGACTAAGGTCTAAAATCTATTAGAACGAGATTCTAACTAGATTATTGGGACAATGTTCTAACAAAATAAAACCAAAATGGCCAAGAGCCATTAATGTTCTGGAAAATCTTGTGTTGAAAAAAGATACGTTAGAAGGGGAGATTTACTTTTTAGCAAACCACATAAAGGATATTTCCTTGAAATGTGGGGGTGCTTTGGAAAAAGTAGAAGCACCCAATGAAATAAATTCAGCATTTATGATATAAGTGATGTACGATCATTAAATCAACAAATGGTGTATTTATTAAAGGTGTTTTTTCTTGCAAAGGAAATAGGTAGGTCTAGACATTTTTGTCAAAGACATAATACCAATAAATAGTCGATTTCGAATGGGGTTATTTCGGTTGACTACGTGAAGTCAAAGGAAAACCTTGTGGATCTGCTTATGAAAGGCATAAATCGAGATCAATTGTATAACTGTTAAGGGGAATGGGTTTAAAATCCACAACTTAAAAAATGTTCATAGCGGTAACCCAACCTTGTGAATTGGAGATCCCAAGACCTTGGTTCAATGGGACAACTAAGTTATGAATGTTCAGATCAACACTTGAAAAATGTGTTAGCTCATTCTCGATACATCCAAGTGAATGAAAACCTGCTGAATGTGGTGAGGTAAAGTTTAAGACTTTTAATGATTCCTATACCGAAAGGTGGAGTATGGCAGGATACTCTTCAATAGGAGATCACCTATATAAGTGTGAAGTAATGGCCGCTTCAAAGAAACACTTATGAATCTAAGATATGGTCCAGGGCCAAAATGGACACAATGTGATAACAACAAATGTTAGAGTTATTATTGTGTAAGTATTGTTGTCTCGGTTTATACAAACAGCTGAGTAGTTCAAGACATCGCGTCACTAAGCAGCTAGTAAATCGGATAGTATTTTACTAAGGAAGGTTCAAAACCACAAGCTACCTATCCTGATGCAATAACGATTCGCCGAGACTTTCAAGCGAATCTGTATACACGCATGCATTAATTTCATTCATGTGGGGGATTGTTGGAATTCTTGTTTTGGTAAAATGGGTGTTAACCCGATTTTGACCAAATAATTAAATGGTTTCCAATAGTGGAAAATATAATTAAATTATTTGTAAAAATTCTAATAAAAAGGTAGATGAGAATAGCATTGGAATTTCTCAAAACCAATTCCGGGTGAATGGGAAATTAATGCTAGAAGTTAGCCACTTAATGCAAGTAAATAGTATGGAAAATAGAAAATGCGGGGAAGAAGAAATGCTCCATCCCACATAGGAAAAGGAGGCAAAGTTTGCACACTTAATATATCCAAAGTTGGACTAATGGGTTTGGGCCCTTGGGGGCACCCAAGTTTTTAAAGGGATGAGGACCTACATACTTGTGGGTTTGGTTCAAAGCACACACATGTGCGCCCACCCGCCGGCATGGCTTGGCCCGGCCCGGGGCTTGGGCTTCAAGGCCCTTATTCTTTTTTGAGCAAAAACCTTTAAAATGAATGTTTAATTAATTTTTGTAATTAATTAACGGATTTCAACTGGGAAGTGTTTGCACCCAAGCACGGGCGGACGCACGGCCTGTGCATTGGGTTGTGCATCAGGTCGTACCTTTGCCATTTTGGTTTGCATCCATGCATGGGCGGTGCCGGGCCGTGTGCCAGGTCGTGGCGTCGATCGGCGTGTAGAACACATGCGTCTGTTCGTTCAAAACCTGTCTTTTCGAGCCAAAAGACGTGATCTTTCCATACGGGGCACCTGATGTCTATATAATTCGACCTCTGCAGATTGAAAAAAGACGAAATCATCAGATAATTAACCGATCATATTACATTCGAGCATATTGACATATTCCCTACTTCATAGCTTCAAAGTCTAAACACTCTTTGTTCGTTATGTTTCGGGTTTGCAAGTGCTGTAAACTCGAAACTGAAATAGTCGTTGTATCTTAGGGACGTGCGCCGGAATCATTAGCACTTGTATACGGGCTGTTTTTGTCTTGCGGAGAGTGAAACAAATTCAGGCCTCGACTAAGCCTAAATACTTATACACTTAGCCATTTTCCAAAACAGAAACAAGAAACATTTTTCCTAACAATTTGGGTACTTGTGTGTGCAAGTGTTCAAAAAACAATCAAAGAAAACTTCAATCTCAATTGGGGTAAAATCAAGAATGGCCTCTTTTTGTGTTTCAGTTACAACTTTGGCCTTCCTTATTAAAAGGAATCAATTATTCAATGAAGTTCCCATTATACCCTTTATAACAAATAAGGAAACCTGATTAAATTCGTTCCAAATATCACAAAACATGAACACTTTCGATTTTTGTCACCTGTTTCATTAGTGACATTGTTACACCTACTTAGATCCAGTCTCTATTCAGAGGTTTTAAATGGATCATGTCAGGTTTCCAGCCGATAAACTTAATAGGGCATACTCTTAAAAGATTTCACGATCTATGTTATCAATTCTAAACTAAGGTTTACAGGTGAAAATGGAAATAGTCCATTACGACCATATCAGGCCCAATATGCTTCCGTAAAATTAATAAATCCCTTAAAATTCATACCTTCTTTGACCGAAACAACACCGGGTGAGATGGTTCACAACACCACCAGTCGGAAAATTACTGCCCCCCAGATATTTGACAAACAACTCCTCGCTGTTCAACTTCAACCCTCAGGGAAGATGATCTGCAAGTTATCCGACTCATTCAACAACTGTTCAGCACAACCTTGGTTCGTTTCTTACTCCAAGCGTATAAGTAATTCTTAAACGGGATGAATTAATAGAATATTATGAACACATGTTGAACAAAAGTCTTTATTTATTAAGAACTTAAAGAAAAATTTATTACATCAGTAATCTCCTTTTGGGAGGAGAATACCTGTTTAGCCTCTCATATGTGAGGCTTGCACTCCCGTACACATTAACTAGAAAATTCGAAAACTGAAAACTGAAGAACACTATGGAAATTTAAACACACAACTATGTTTATATAGAGGTAAATGATGCCCTCTATTTCTTGGATTCTATCTCCCACTTGCTGAGAGTAGTGGATGCTTTATCATCTTCACATGGCTTGGGACTCGTCTTGTCTAGTATCCAAGGCATTTTGATAAGGCTCCAAAGCCTGCTGACTTTTCTTTTCCCGTCTTTTAGTTAGAGAGAATCTTATGACGTCATTGATTATGTCATTTACTTGAATTATTAGCATTTTGATTAATTGGATGCCAATTGCTGGATCTGACCCACCTTTTGTCTCTTTGCTGAGTGGGTTATTCTTGAGTCACATGTTTCCACTAACTTTGTCAGGGAATCTACCCTTTTGGTGGTCCCCGAAACTTTGGATACTTTTGTGACTTGTCTTCTCCATCGTCGGGTTTTCTCCGATTGACTTTTGGCCGGAATCCTTTGCCAAATTCTGAATCTTTCTGGTTTAGACACTCGGGGCAGAACCGATTTTCTCAATGGCCAATATGAGCCATATTACAATATTTTCAGCGAGATTTTTTATTCCCCGACAGCTTGTTTTCCCACAGAAGATTTTTTTTTCTCAAACAAGTCTTCTGCAAATCTTGTAGTTTTTCTTGTCATGGTATTTAACAGGAATGATCCGTTCACTGAATTCTGATAAAACTTGAATGAAAACTTGACTTTGTCCATCTCGGTGAGATAGACCCACAATCCCCATGCCCTCCTTGTGGTAATCTGATCTTCAGTGAAGGTCATGGCTAATTGAACTTCTTCTGAATTTGCCTCCTTGATATTTTTGAAGGCTCTTTCTTCTGGTCAGTGAAGCCTAATGTAATGAAAGGCTTCATGACCGCCTTTTCCGATGGGCTCTGGAGCTGCACTTATGAAATACAGTCCCAAGGTATCCCCTCATTTCAAGTTGTCATTATTTGACCAGCACTCGTAAACAGCTTCCTGGATCCATTGTGGCAATTGCTTGATCTCCGGGAAGGTTGGTGAAGTTGTATAGATCGAAGCCAAAGCCCCAAACACATACCACCGTTTCACTTCTTGTGGGTTGGAATTTGGAAGCATCCATACCCTTGGATATTTTCCAGAGGTATCTATCTTTGTTCTTTCTGGAGATATCCCTTGCCTTGTGATGAGTTTCTCCCTATTCGCCTGGTATTCCTACCAAGAAGAAGAAACTTTAATCTCGTTAGTATCAACCTTAGAATTGCCCACCATAGGCCTAAGATTGATCTCTTCGTCCTTTACCCCTGACGTGCTGGGTTGATGTGATAACTCAGGATTTGACTCCAGGGTATCAGTTTTTCCTTGGGCCAACATTTCTGCCAGCTTAGGACTTGTGCTAGAGGTTCTTGAATCCTCTACTACAGGTTGGGGAGCCCTGCGCTCTAAACGCTCCATTTTCTTATTAGTGGCCCGGAGGAGTAGCCCCTGAAACGTCGTTCTCAATTAAGAGTGAGACCGAACACATACTCATATACGAAAGATTACTTTCTCCCGATTATTCCTTTGTAATTTCCCGGCCAAATCAGCATTGATGACCAGGGTATCAAATTCTCAGAGTAGCATTTCAAGTTGGTCTCCAAGATGTCTTGAGGTTGTGAGGATGGAATCAGCTTCAATTCCCTCCATCTCTTGTTAAAAAATCTGCAAGAACATTTCCATGAGATTTTATAATGACAATATCATAATCATAATATTGACATTCAGCTTGCCATCTAAGTATTCTAGATTTTTCTGGTTTTGATTCAATTTTATTTTTTTGGAAAACCTTTAACACTTGAATTATCAATTTTTAAGATAAACTTTTTAGCCAATAAAAATAAAGGCCATTTTTTGAAAGCCTTTCTCACTGCAGAGAATTCTTTCTCGTTTATATGCCACCGAGTTGCTTCACTGTCTGTGAAATGACCGTTGCAATATCGGCATGGCACTTCGCCGTTTGTTGTGACTTTTGTAAGAACTACTGCCCACCAATGGTCACTGGCATCTGTGTAAAGAACTAGTTCATCTTCATCTTGTGGAATCGCAAGTTTTGGAAGCTTTTTGCAAACTTCTTTAAGCTGCTTAATTCTTTCTTGATATTCATTTTCCCATTTGAATGTAGCATCTTTCTTGAGCAATGGGCTAAACACCTTCCTGTAATGTGCTAGATTATTTACGAATATTCCGGCAAAATTAACAACTCCAAGAAAACTCTAAAGTTGCTTCTTGTCTTTCAGTGTATCTGGAATCCTTGTATCTTTTCTACAATATGGCTTTGTAGGATAATTCCAGATTCATCGATTTCAGTTCTGAGGAATTCAATCTGTCTTGTTACAATCACTGTCTTCTTTTCTGAAAGCACTAATCCTTCTTGGTGACAAACATCTGAAAATATTTCCAAATGTTTGAGATGATCTTTCATGTTCTTTGATGCGATAAGAATGTTATCGATATACATGAACATGGAACTGAAATAATCTTTGAAGAGATTATCCATCTTCCTTTGACATATCTGGGATGCGTTAGCCAATCCCATCGGCATCACATTCCAAATATAATATCCTTGTGGTGTGGAGAAAGCTATGAACTTCTTACTTTCTTCCTCCATCTTAATCTGATAAAATCCAGACTTGCAATCGAACTTTGAGAAGATCTTGGCACCTTTGATACAGTTAACCAGATGTTCTCTGCTTGGGATATAATATCCGTCGAACTCCAAAATGTTATTAATCCCTTTGTAATTAATAACAAGTCTTGGCTTTCCTCTTTTGATCTCTCCATGGTTTCTGACTAAGAATCCTGGACTGTTGTATGGAGAAACTCCTGGTGAAATCGACTTAAGGTCAAGATGTTCCTTAAGTATCTTCTCCATATCCTTACGATCTTCCTGGTTCATAAGGATTGGTTTGAATCTCACAAACTCATACTCTTTTCCTGGTTTAACTTTTAAGGAAGCTTTCAGCTTGTTCTTATCCTACCATGCCAAAGGATCTTCATTATAATTCCTTTGGATCTTTTTCTTGATATCCTCGAGTGATATTTGATCTTCTATGGTAACATCACTCTATGGCTTCTCCATTAAGCTCATCCTTAATTCTGCAATAGCCTCTGGAGGTACTCGTTCTTCTCCTTGTATTTTGAATGAATACAAGTTATTATCCCATTGCTTTGTATCTTTTTGCTCGATCAAATATGGTCTATTCCCTTCTTTCATCAAATCAACTCTTTTGAAATCTTGATGAAGGGTTAGGACCTTGTTGAAATCTCGATCTCCCAAATTGTATGCAATTCTAGGATAGACATTAAATGCCAATTTCCCTGCATACAAATTTCCTATAACTGCTCCAAGGCATGAATCCTTGAGATTTGAGATTCGCTTATCAAAGATATCAAGATTGAGTGGCGAATCTATTCCTTCTTTGAATGTTGCTTTAATAATAACCCTTATGGCTCCGATATGGATCCATGAGAGTGTGTTTGCAACTTCTCTCTTGACTGTGCTTTTGATCTCCTGGATTTCTCGGTAAATGACCAATTGCATCTCCATCAGGTTACCAATGAACTCCATCGGGATGGCAAATTCTCCGGTAGTTACTTTGTGGATAATTTGGTGTTTTCTGTTACAAAACCCAATCTTATCCAAAGCCTTTTCCATAGCTCCAATCGTAAAACCATCGTATATTTGAAGCTTTGGATCTTCCTTCATAATTCTCATAATAGTCTTATGAGAAACCGTAGTGTGAGAGAGGAATCCTAACATATCCTCCCTAACCGTCTGCTGAAGAATTTCTTCTTCACTCTGATTCTGAGCTGGAGTCACTTCCATCATCAGAATAGATCACTTCTTCATAGATGCTTTCATCTGAGGGTATATCCTCAAATTGATACACTTGTATAAGATCTTTATAGTAGACAACTTCTTTGATTTCTGGTGTAGCTTCGAACTATCTAACTTCTCATTTCTGGTTATCCGGGCAATCTGTTGAGATATGTCCTCTTGCTCCGCATGTACAGGAATTACAATCTTTGAAACTTTCATTAGCTCTGGTATGAGCTCGCCTGAAAGTTCTTCTCCTCGTGGTTCTGCTGGTACTTGCTTGATTTGAACCTGATGATGAGGCTCTACTCCTGCTCCCTGATTTGTAACTTCGGACCTTTTGTTTTAACCAGAACCTTCTAGGTCTCCATGAAGACCTACTTTTTTTGTTGCTGTTTCCCCGGCGGTATGGATGGCTTCTCTCCTTCTTCTTTTTATGCCGCCATGGTTGACCTCCCACAACTGTTGGGATATCATCATCTACACAACATAGAGGAACTGCTTTATTAATTCCTCGTAATCTCTTGTAATCCCTATATAGTGTTGCTTGGTAGCACCATTCAGATAACTTGGCCTTTAATAAAGACATTCTTCTCCGCCATCAGATCTAAATCAGTTGCACTCTTGTATTCCCGGATCAGCATTTCTCTCCATGGACTCGGGATCTTCACAAAGAATAGCTGTGAAGCTTCTTTGTCTCCAATCTTAGACTTCCACCGGTATTCAGTGAACAACTTGATATATTCATCAATATGACAAATATCATATAACTCGAGGCAGTAGAGGGCCTATTTGTATCTTTTTCTTTTTTCTTCTTCTAATCCCTCAAAATAGCCCATGCCGATAAAATGGATTTTGAATAATTTGGCCATATCATCGACAAATCATTTTAATGATTCTCCAGCGGTGACCGCGCTTTTCATATTTGCTTCGGTCATATCCCATGCAATCCTTACAGATCCTTCAAGACTCATCTCGAGGAGTAAAATGAATGCATCCTTCGTAAGATCGATGGTTCCTGCTGCAACCCTCATAGTTGCTGCCCATTCATCTATAAGGACTTCTCAATTTTTAAAATCTGGGATATCCAGATTTAGCATCAATCTGTATGGATGTATAGGATCGAGCTGCAATTTCCCATAAGGCGTATTGTATAAATTTGGCCTTTTGGATTGTCGAGTTCCTATAATAGGATCTCTCCTTGTATTATCTCCGACGTGAGGCATTTTTTCCTCCAGGTATTCAGGTTGAGCCTGAACTTTCTGCAGCATTGGGATTTACTTGTGGTGGTGGAATTGGTCTACCTTGGGGGTCATAGGTAGCCAAAGTTGTTCCATCTCATGCGTTCATCTTTAAATCTACAATTCCTAATCCTGCGAAGGATTCTGCAAGGTCATGTAGATCTTTAAGATTCATCTTTTCCATATCCATCACCTTTTAGTTTGTGACAGATTTCCCCTTGATGATGGCGATAAGCTTCTCCTCATCTGTCATTTGTCGTTTGACTTCGGTTGGTTTCCCTTTTTGATGTAAATAGGGTACTGTTCCAAAATCAATACGTTTCTTTCCTCCAGATGAACTTGGTCTATCCTCCAAGTTCTTGACTCGTTTCTGAATATCATGAAGGATTTCAAGTGTTTTCTTCTGATACTTCACCATCGTCTCCATCTGGTTCTGGATCTGATGAACTTGTGCTGGTAGATGAATATGGCGGTTGCCATAATTCTGCACCGTCTTCTGGACTTCTCTAAGATCTTCTAAGAACTTAGATTTGTCTGCAAGTATCTCGTTCCGCTCCGGTACTCTATCAGGAATCATTATTTTGATAGGCATTTTCATGGACTGCTTCCTGATGATTCATCAGATCGACATATAATATTTGGTTTGCTGTGAAGAAACTTATATAATATGCCGCTTGTCTTTCACAGTATCTCAAGGTTCCTTATCGGCTCCTGCGCGTTCTTTTTTCTCATATTGGTGGTTCTAATATGCTATATTTTCCTGGTATTCTTGTGCATACATCATCAAAATTTGATAATATATCCTATAAGGTGTACATCTCGGACAGTTGTCCGAATCCATATTCTCGAAAAAATTCTCCTCACTAATTGTTAATTACAAAAATATAATAAATTTAACTAAAAGTTCTTAATAAACCTAGACTCTGATACTATTTTTACGGCCCTTAAAACATGTAAAAACCATTAGTCTGCCTTCAATTTAATATAAGGGGTATTTTGGGGTTATAACAATAAAAGGCTATTTTTGATCATTTTAAATAAGTGAGTCTAAAGTTGTATATGGGCTTTAAAATTGGGCCATTCCTAATATTTTCCCATCTCAATTGGAGCAATAGAAATGAACATACAAAGGGTGAAGATTTATTTTTGACATTTTAAATAGTAAAGGACAAATTTAATTTTAACATTTTCAATAATAAATGACAAATATTTTTTGGTGAAATGTGATATTTATTCTTATAAAAATGACTTGTTTTTCACATTTGAAAAAACACATAAAATCTCATAAAAATTCCATATTCCTCCAAAACTCTTGCAATTTAAATTTTTGGTGAAGATTTTAAGGCATAATTTTCGATTTGCGTAATATGTAATCCGATCTTCTCGTCTTATCTTGGGAAACAAACATTTATAATTTGGGGCATATCTATTTTAGGAATAGTGTGTTGAACATATGATTCGTGCTAATTTCTATTTTGCTTACTTTGAAAATTTTACCGATTCGAGTTTTCGATTTATATAAATTGTACTAGCGAAACACTACTTTTTTTCTTATATTAGAATCTCAAGATATCAAACTTAATGGCATTTCATCCTTAAATCTCAACACAAACATTATTCCGACTCCCTCGAAAATCATGTCTATAAAACCACAAAGAGTTTCATTATTTTGAATCATGAAATCATGTTAGTTGCTTGAACGTGATGGGATTGATTCTTGATACCTATTGACATTGAATCAATAAGGATCTCACATATATCATTATGCGTAAGCGAATATTATGGGCCCAAGTGAGGTATGGACCGGTTTGAGTGCAGGATTGAGCGGCCGGCTCACGGTACTGACCGACTCCCATAGTTTTATCCCAAAATCGGAGGATGGAGTGTCAATGTAAAGTGGATCATAGAAAATGTACATTAATCATGATTACGATGCTCTCTCTCTCGACTAAAAATCTAGGCCAAAAAGACGTCGTGTACCGAGCATTACAAGATTAGCGTATACTCGCTTTCACACATAGGCACAGATAGTCAGGAAAAATAAAACTTTCTAGAAGGAAGGCTTCGGCAAAACGAGTGAGCTTCAGCCAAAAGTAAAAGTTAATCGTAGAGTTTTTTTTTTTTTGCATAAACATCCCAATGTGGGATGGGGGATTAAGGACACATCCCCGACCTTTTTTATTTATACACAATTGGAGTTACAAATTGTTTAGTAGTTACAAGAATGAAGAAAAATTAAAAGATCCTATGGATTTCTACAGCTCCTAAAAGAAGGCAGTCCCAGTTGATCCATGCGTGCAAATCCTCTTGGTGGGAGCGGAAGATCATCATCTGAATAAGTGTTGTGTGTGTGTAAGGAGTGACCATTGTTAGCAAGGGAATCTGCTACTTTGTTCCCTTCTCTAAAGATATGAGAGACCTTATAATTCATGTTGTACAACTGATTTCTAATTTTTACAATGGAAAATCTAACATACCAAGAGCCTGGCAAGTTTTTCTGTATGATATTACAAAGAATAAGATAATCAACTTCTATCCAGAGATGAATCACATTGAGCACAGAACTGTGTGATAGAGCAATTTCCAATGCTCTGCATTCAGCATGTAGTGGATTAGTAACCTGAGGGATGTAATCAGAGAAGGCCCAAATTGTGTTTCCCCTGTTGTCTCGTAGTATACCCCCTATCTCTGATGTACCATTCTGCGCATCAATTTGATCCATGAGGGATTAGGGGGCTTTCATAGCACAAGTAAGTGATGAAGTATGGAGATAGATCTTCTAGTGAAGCCTAAAAAGGAGGCAATATCCACAAAGCCTTTCCAAGTCTGCTTCTGAAACAAGTTAGCTTTTGAACAAAGGGATAAATGATTATGAACACGAGTGATAATCCTGAAGTATGAAAACTTAACATTTTCATGTCTACACATGTTTCTTTCTTTCAATATGTTCCACATAATGAGGCAAGGGATGATGAAAGAGATGTGAGAGGTGTGTTCAAATGGGGTGAGGTTCTTCCAAGCCAATAAAAATTTTTGTAAGTGCTCTGTGTGTGGGGGTGTAAACCGTAGAGTTATAAATAACTAATTAAAAATAAAAAGAGCTTCAGTCAAAAGTGAGTCCTTTTTACTCATGTAAAAAAAATTAAAATAACTAATTATCAATGTTACAAAAAAATAATTTCATTATCAAAACTAAAATAATAAAACATTATATTTCCAATTTCAACAAAAGTATATTTAAAGGAAAAACTATCAATACATTAGTTATAAAATTAGAAAAAAATTAATTGTTTAGGATTATATATTGCCTCAGCCCTTTTTTGTCACCGTGCATATGCCCCGTTTTTATTTTTTAGTCTTTTGCTACTTTGAGTTAAGCTGAAATTTGACAAGGCCCTTTTGTTTTCTCTACTTTTTGAGAAGACCTGAAAATTGGGAAATAAAAAAGAAGAAAAAAGGAGAGACAAATTTTGCTTCATTGAGGAATCGATAGCATAACTTTAGTACTAGGAAGAAAATCAAACAGCTAGGCTGGACAATTTTCATGCTAAATTCAGGAGTCTTCAATTTACATATCTTTTCATTTAAATTAAAAAAAAAAGCCCCAGGTTTGGTGATTGGAGAAATTTTTTATTGTATTAATGATTTAGCTGATTGTAAGAATGGTGGATTATCCACTGCGCAACAAAATAAACTAAACCAATCAACAAAACGATTCTTTAAAGGCCAAAAAAATTAAATATCATCTATTGAAATGTACAATTAATTTGTGGAATATTAATATGAAAAATGTTGTAACAATGTAACTAAAAATTAAAAATCGACGTCATTTTGACAAATCAAAACACACTAAAAAAAAAACTCAAACTAAAATCTTTTTGTCTTTTGACAAATCGTGTGTTACATAAACACAATATTGTCATAGTTCATGCCTAATTTGAATAACAACTAGTATAGAAACTTGCAAAAATAGTAGCTCATGATAATAACATGAATTTCACCATCACAATCAAAATAAACTTAGAAAATAAAAATAAGAAGCTCAAATCCGCTACCTACATCATTCACTTACTGTGATGTTGATTGATTCATCTTCTCTGCTCAGAGGGAGAAAAGTTTGTGTTTCTTTGTTTTGCTCTTGCTTTTCGAGTTGGAAGGTCTCTTTTGGTGGTCCACAATAACAACGGTTCAAGAGTTGCAAGGCAATAAAGATAATAATAACTACAAACGGAACATATTTTGGATTGTTTTTCCCAAAACACAATCCCACCTCAATCAATAAAGCCAGGAAGCAATCCGAAAACCCGAAATTCTCATTTGACACCAAAAGATTGAGTAATGTAATAATATGAAAACAAATACCAAATGCAAAAACCATTCCCGAAAAATCCTTCACAAAATAAGTCACCCCCAAACATGTAAGGAAAAACACACTCTCAAACAAGCTTTTTCCAATAGGGGTAAGTTTTAAGGGTTTGGTTTCACGGATAAAAGCTACGTAAATTAAAACTAAGGAATATAAGTCGTTGGCTACCCAGTTGATAACAAATCGTACACAGGTTTCACCCAAACCGTCATCAAATTGTTTGTTAAGCCATTCTCTAAACCCCTTTAAAGTTTCTACTTTCCACAATGTTTGTTCATACAACCATTTTCCGATATTCGTCTCCTCTTCGTCTTGAAGCAGGACAGCACAGAGAATCCATGAACACAAAGCCAAGAAATACCAAATCGTGCGCCTTCCTATTCCGGTCTCTTCTGCTACCACCGATCGAGACTCCCAAAATGTTGAGGGTTTAAAGAAATCTAAAAGTTTGGAAACCTTATTTGCAATTGCAGTATTTTTCCAGCACAAAACAACAACATCTCCAGCTCTCTTCATTACCAACAAGAAAAGATCGATTTTTATCTGATGCCTTGAGACATAGGGTCTTAAGTAGGACTCATAAACATATGTTGTCCCCTGTGATCAATTTATATAAGTCTGGATAATATTTATTTAGAGTAAAACAAGAGCGAAATTAACCAAACATCATATGTATATATAGTGATTTCTAAAAGAACATATATTACTCACCTTAGTCTTATGATGCCACAGGTATATCAAAAAGGCCATCTTAGCTTCACCCAACATTAGAACCCTTAACACATTTCAAAACCCAAAAAAAAAATCTCAATAAGAAATCTAGCAACACAAAATATATATTAATTAGTGTGACAATTATTTGAAAAAATGTTTACCAGGAAATAAATACATGGGCAATAGTTTCACAAAGTACTGTCAGCGCAACCACTAAGATCCTGAAAGTTGAAGATGGAGTAAGACTTAAATAAAAAAAAAAGGCTGCAATATTAGAGATCTAACAATTAAAGGACAAATTAAATGAGTTGTGTACCAATAATGGCACCAAAAAAGAAGTCGTTCAATATCAGGATAATTCATTTCGGCAGTTTTAAAGCATTCGTACGCAGGATAAACATAAGCCAAAATAAACCTGCAAAAAGTGTATACAAGCGTACAAATTAATTTTAATGGATCAAAGAGTCATCAAAAGATCAAATTAAAGAGTGATTGTTGGGCACTTACATAATTTGAGATACAACCATCATGATTACCTAACAAATTCATACACAGGATCAAATTTTGAACAAAAATGGAGAATAATTAATCATAAAATATCGAGTAATGAATGCTGGTGGAGAGGAAGCACGAAACGTGGGATGATTATATTAACTATTTTCCTCATACCATTATCGTCAAATCTTTAATGATAATGATTATGGTAAAACCATAATCTTTAACCGTTTTTCTCTCTCAATTAGTTAAACTCACTATTTATATCTTTGAAAAGATTTATTTTGATCTCCTAAATTATCTATATTGTTTATCTCTCCCACTCTGGGGAAAACTTCGAATTTTTTTAATCGTGTTAACTGTTATATATATTTTCTAAAACTTTTGTTTAAAAGATATATCTTTATAGTTATTTTTTTTAAAAAAAATATTAAATGGGTATATCTGATTTGGATCAGTGAGTTACCTTCGGGTCACGGACTTTCGGGTAATCGGGTTCGAGTTCTTAAGTGACACGAAAAAGAATAAAACACGTGAAGCTAGTCGGGGGGTGGTCCCTAAGACCCTCTCCGATGCCTAAGTCGGATCGAGTTCTTGAGGTGCACGGTATGAAGATCGTAAATGTAAAAGTAAAGGGTTAAAGTGACGGAATGAATAATTACCTTCTTAATGTTATTAGCAATGTATTTATAGGAATATTCTAACACGTGAGGAATCAGGTTGTGACAAGTGTCATCATCCTAATAGTGGAATTGTACATGCCTGTCAGGAGGATCAATGGTTCTCTCTTTGGGTCAAGTCCCTTTCTTTTAGCGAACCGGTCTTGGGTTGCGGGGCTCAGGGTGAGTGATCGCCGGTCACAACTCCCTCGGTTCACGAGGTCTTGGACAAGTGAAGCAAGACCTCGTGAACCGAATCTTGTTCCGTAATCATTAGCAATTTTAAGTTTGGATCTCTAGAGATTCTCGACCCTGTGGGTTGTGTCCGCGTATTTTTGAGGTACTCCCATTAATGCCCACTATTAATGCCTTGGAGGTGTAGGGGCATGTCTTTTAGTATTTCACGCCCTTTTCGACATTTGGAATGTGCATTTAATAGTGATTAATTACTCATTATTGATATATATATTTATTTTATACAACAAAATATATATATATATATATATATATATATATATTTAATTATTTCCCACTCTCTTTTTTATTAACCCCCTATAAATAGGGGGTAACAGTTGGCCCTCGCTTTTTACCACCACTGTAAAAAATCAGGTCTTGCAAGACCCCACGAACTCCTGCTAATTGCTGATCGGGACGACCGTATGCACAGACCTCCTGCTAATTGCTTTTCACTTCACCTAGCAACCTTAGATGTCGGGCTGCGCTTTCCCCTTCATAAGGATTTAGAGGACATTCTCATCCACTTAGGTCTTTGCTTTACCCAGTTTGCTCCAAATGCCGTTCGGCAAATTTTGGGTTTTATTGTGCTTATGAAGCATTTCAAAGTAGTCCCTTCAGCGGCCCATTTCTGGTCATTATTTTCCATTACTACCTCCACTCGGACCAATGACTGTGGGTTCTTCTACCTGACCTCTAGACCCCATAGTAAGTTTCTAAGTCATCACCCCTCCTCTTCTGGTAATTGGAAAGAGAGGTTCATTCTTATTGAAGCCCCACCGGATCGCCCATGGAGGATCCCTCAAGCTTGGAGATTTTCTAGACCTCGAGTTCGTACCTCAGATCTAGGCGAGTGCTCCTGGGCCGAGGACTTTGTTTCCAAAAAACTCACGACCCACCTCTACGATATAAGAGAGCTCCTAAAAGAAAAAGTCTTGTCTGTTGTGGTCTTAGCCTGTTTGTTCCTCGAACCCAATCACTTAGTGATTTATGAGTTTTAAAATCCTTTCGTCTCTTGCTTGCTATCATATACTTATCTTTCTACTGTTCTAACCCGTGCTTATTGACCTTTTCAGGTATGTCTGTGAAGGCTTCCCTCGTGGCCAAAGTCATTAAGGAGTAGAAGGAGAGGCTTATCGCGGCTCCGAGGTCCTCGGGTCTTGCCCTCTCCCCTTGCCCTCTGTTCACTCCAGCGACCCCATGCTCGGTGTCCCAGCTGTGATCCCTTCTGGTGAAGTTCAATCTTCCAAGCCAGGTCTTGAGATCCGTTCTTCAGGTCTTGAGCCTAACTCTTTGACCATTAAACGTCCCCCACCTATTCTTACAATCGAGGCTGGAGGGTCTTCTGATCCCAAAAATAAAAAGCAAGTCCAAGAGTAAAAAGGATAAGACCCAAAGCCGTAGTGGTAGCAAGATGGGGGTAAAGCAAAGAAGAAAGCTCGTGTGGAGAAAGAGAAACCCAACGAGGAAGAGGTTGTCATAGCTCTTCGTGAGTGATAGGCGTGAGTTTTGCATGTATGTTGAGGCGTATTTCGAGCTATAATGATGAGTAAACATGCATATACTCGCGTTAAATGTTACATATTCACCTTGTGGAAAAGATATTACACTTTGCTTATTTTGTAGAAATTTCATGATATTTGAAGCTAATTGAATATGAATACGAGGAAAGCAAAGTGGAAACACGGAGAATTGAGTGGATATACGAAAAGTGAAGCCTAAAAGAGCGAAAGTTGAGAGTTTACGGAAAAGACAGGGGGCACACGGGTTGGGCGTGCCTCAAGACACCACCCGTGTACCCCTGTATTAGGATTATTGGAGTTGCGGCATGGCGCACGGGTAGCCCATGCATGGGCGCACCACCCGTGTGTCCCTACGAGGATCGGATTATTTCACCGAGTGGCGCACGGGTAGGCCGTGCTCACGCACCACCCGTGCGCCCTACGAGAGAGTTGGGTTATTCCAAAGAGGTGGCGCGCGGGTAACCCGTGCGTGGGCGCACCACCCGTGCGTCTCTTTGAATCCCATAATCTGCAAAGATTAAGCCCTAAACTTGATGGTGGGTATAAAAAGGCTTTTTGGGGGGCGCACACAAGGACATTCTGGCATTTTTGGGATCTACAACACAAGACAAGAGTCAACTCTTGAAGGAGGATATCAAGGAGATAATCGGGTTGCATCGAAGCTTGAAGAACGGAGATATATCGAGAGATTGTCGACGTTCCTAAGTTTTCTTGCTTCTCTTTTAGTTTCAATCTTTCATTTTCATTTGTAATGACTTTGAACACTTTGTGTATAAGTTGTTTAATCATGTGTAGCTAAACTCTAGAGATTTCCGGGTTTTGGAAGTAGATTAATGAACTCTTGTTGGATGTTTTAATCTTAGTTGAAGTTATTATCTTGAAGCCTATTTGAGTATTTTGAGCTTATTCTTGTTTTATCACTTGATCAATGATTTAACTTGTTTGATATATTGATTCATAATTCGAGAGATGAGTTTCAATATTAGATCTTGAATACTCGACACAAATATTTGCATGAATCGAGAGGTTTGTAAATACTTGTGAGGATATTTGATCTTTTGTGCTTTTGGGAGTTGAATGCTTTATGTTGAGTAGAGATGCTAGCATAAGTATTTCAATCTACATTTTATATGCATCTCGAGAGGGAGGATAAAATAGCTTTGTGATCGTCTTATAGGAATATTGATAATAACGTGGCTTGATTAAACCGGACAACAAGAGGATTATTAATCGAAACCTTAACTCGGAAATCCATTTCATTATCTTGATACTTCTTTCATTTGTGTTATCGTAATCTTGTGTTTTAGTGATTTAAATTATCTTAATCTCAATACAACAATCATCAAATTTCGATCGTCTAAATAAAAATAAGACTATCTTGGATCAATACTTAGCATATTAATTTATTAGTCTCCTTGGATACGACCTTGCTACCCTATTCTATAGCGTACACCGTACACTTGCGGTGAAGCTAAAAATAAGGCGAACAAGTTTTTGGCGCCGTTGCCGGGGACTAATACAATTTATGGTGCTAATATTGTGATAGATAGAATTATTCTTAATTTAGACATTTTTCTTTATTTATTTTGTTTTAGTGTGACTTTAATTCCACATTATTTGACTTGTTTCTTCTAGTTTGGTCCAGGTAGTGCATGAACACGCGCTCTAGGCGGGGGGACTTAATACCGCTCATACCGAAAGTTGAGGCTTTCGCGAGGAGAATCAGTGTTACCACTAGACGGGCTGAAAGTCAACATAATCCGATAATGGGGGATTTGAATGAGTTACCAATACCGGCAAACAATGGTGGGAACGAGTTACCGATACCGGTTCAACAGCAAGCCATTCGTGATTACTTTCGACCACAAACGAATCGTAATTACGGTGGTATTGCCCATATTCCTATCAATGCCAACAATTTCGAGCTCAAACCGGCACTAATCAATATGGTGCAACAGAACCAGTTTGGGGGGTTTGTAACTGAAGATCCTAACTCTCACCTTGCGCATTTTATCCAAATATGCAATACGATCAAAATGAACGGAGTCTCAGATGACGCCATAAGACTGCGCCTATTCCCATTCTCTTTAAGGGATAAGGTGAGAAATTGGTTGGGTACTTTGACGCAAGGCAGTGTAAGCACATGGGACGAACTGAGCCAAAAGTTCTTGTTTAAATTCTTTCCACCGAGCAAAACTTTGCAGCTCAAAAACGAGATTACTCAATTCCGATAGTTCGACTCAGAGCCTTTGTATGAGGCTTGGGAAAGGTTTCGGGATTTGTTACGTAGATGTCCACAACATGGGTTTCCAGAGGATCAACAGTTATGCTTCTTCTACAATGGTTTAATGGGACAAACGAGGGCCTTTGTAGATGCCGCAGCGGGAGGAGCATTGTTGGCAAGGTTTCCATAAGATGCCTTAAATCTTCTTGAGAAATGGCCATGAATGGCTTACAAAGGCCATCCGAAAGATCCAAGTACAACGAGTAGCCGAAATCTCGGATTCTCGACCCAATTAAAACATTGACGGCACAAGTAGCGGCTTTGACAACTCAATTGAGTGTATTTACGAAGGGCGAGCGGACACGAGCATGGGTAGTGAAGCTCTTCTATATCCGATGGAAGAGGTAAATTATGTGAATAACCGGAATTTCAGCAATTTCCGGAATAATTCAAACCCAAAGCACTACCATCCAGGGTTGAGAAATCATGAAATTTTTTCCTATGCAAATATAAAGAATGTGTTACAACCTCCGTCGAGATTTAATGCTTCAAGTGGAGGCGGTAATGGGGAAGGCAAATCGTCGTTGGAAGATGCACTCACCTCTTTCATAAATCAATCTAATGCTTTCATGAATGACACAAGGAGCCACCTCGCTAAGCAAGATCTTCGGATGGATAAGTTAGAACAAGTGACAAGCTCGATAAAGAATTTGGAGAATCAAATGGGTCAATTGGCTACAATTGTGGGTGGTCAACATCAAAAGGGTCAATTTCCGAGTAATACGGAAATGAATCCTAAGGAACAATGCAAAGCAATTCGTTTACGAAGCGGTACGGCATATGAGGGGCCTAAAGAAAAATATGGGAGTCCGAAACGCTTGATGAAGCATCTAGGCCGGAAGCAGGAGAATCCGTGATGAAGGATGATATTGAAGAAAATAGGAAAGAAGAGAACAAAGAGGCGGAACAAACAGGGGCTGAAAAGCAAAAATCATCATCTAGCTCGAACATATATAAGTTGCCTATATCTCTTCCCTTTCCTCAAAGATTTCAAAAGAAAAAGCTTGATGATCAATTTGCCAAATTCCTTGATATATTTAAGAAATTGCACATTAACATTCCTTTTGCAGACGCACTAGAACAGGATGCTTAGAACTATGCGAAATTTCTTAAGGATGTTATGTCAAAAAAGCGGAAGATGACAAGCTTTGAAACGGTGAATTTGATGAGGAAAGAATGTAGTACAATTATCCAAAGGAAGCTACCACAAAATCGAAAGATCCGGGAGTTTCACTATCCTTGTGCTATTGGTGGTAATTTCTTTAATAAAACGTTATGTGATTTAGGGCAAGTATTAATTTGATGCCTTTGTCCATTTTCGTGAAACTTGGATTAGGCGGCGTGAAACCAACTACGGTGACATTGCAACTTGCGCATCGATCACTTACGTATCCAAGGGGAATTATTGAAGACGTCTTGGTAAAAGTTGATAAATTTATATTCCCCGTGGATTTCTTGGTATTGGATATGGAAGAAGATCGAGACGTTCCACTGATACTTGGACGTCCTTTCTTAGCAACAGGTAAGGCCTTAATAGATGTGCAAAAAGGTGAGCTCACATTACGTGTTAATGATGAGCATATTTTATTTTCTATATATAAGGCAATGAAATTTCATAATTCGGTAGAGAGTTGTAATTTTTTGGATATAGTTAGTTCATGCATTGAGGATTATGTTGATCATACATTGTCTACAGATGATTTGGAATTTGGTCTAACCCACTCGTGCTCAATGTCGAGTGTTGTACTTGATTTTGATAACCAAGATTTGTACGACTATGTTTGTGCCTTAGATCATATGCAGGAACTACCTAATAGCGCACGAGGCGAGAACGCAAGGACAGAAATAAGGGAGACGAACTTGCAGGAATGCACTACCCATGCACCCACGCACGGGCAGCCCGTGCGTGATGCAGAGAGACGGGCTGAGCTCTCTAAAGAGCACACGAGCCGTGCGCAGGCGCATGGGCAGCCCGTGTGTGATACTGAAATACCAACACCAACTCCGGAACTCAAGCAATTACCTGAACACCTCAAATATGCAATCTTTGGAGCAAATAACGCAAATCCGGTAATCGTCTCATCTCTTCTCACTCCTACTCAACTTGATAAACTGTTAAGGGTTTTACGAAAACATAAGTCGGCACTAGGATGGTCTATAACTGATTTAAAAGGCATAAGTCCATCAATTGTGATGCATAAAATTCGGATGGAAGATGTTTATAAACCATCAGTGCAAAACCAAAGACGACTAAACCCTATTATGCAAGATGTGGTTAGGAAGGAAGTGTTGAAATGGTTGGATGCCGGTATCATTTATGCGATATCTGATAGCTCACGGGTGAGTCCGGTACAAGTGGTACCGAAAAAAATATGGTAACAAAGGTGAAAAATGAAAATGAGGAACAAATTGCTACTAGAATTGTTACCGGGTGGCGAATATGTATTGATTATAGAAAACTTAATGATGCCACTCGAAAAGATCACTTCCCCCCCCTTTATCGATATGATGTTGGATCGTCTTTGCGGTTATGATTATTATTGCTTTTTAGATGGTTATTCCGCACAATCAAATCATGATTGCTCCGGAAGACCAAGAGAAAACAACATTTACATGTCCGTATGGCACATTTGCATTTAAATGGCCGCATGCCATTTGGTTTATGTAATGCACCTGCTACTTTCCAACGTTGTATGATGGCTATATTTCACGATCTTATTGAAAAAGTTATGGAGGTATTTATGGACGATTTCTCTGTGTTTGGTGATTCTTTTGATAATTGTCTTCACAATCTTTTCCTAGTTTTGCAGCGATGTGAAGAGACCAATCTAGTACTAAATTGGGAAAAGTGCCATTTTATGGTACGCGATGGCATTGTACTTGGTCATCGAGTCTCTTCTGTAGGTTTGGAAGTTGATCGGGCAAAAATTGTAGCAATTGAGAAGTTACCACCTCCTACAAACGAGAAATCCATTCGGAGCTTCTTAGGCCATGCCGGATTTTACAGAAGGTTTATCCGTGACTTTTCTAAAATTTCTAAGCCCTTGAGCCAATTGCTAGAAAAAGATGTCTTTCTTTCATTTTTTCCAATGAATGTTTGCGGGCGTTAAACGTTGAAGACAAAGATTGGTAACCGCACCTATACTCGTCGCCCCAGTTGAGTCAACCATTTGAGCTAATGTGTGATGCAAGCGACTATGCGGTTGGGGCTGTTCTCGGTCAAAAGAGGGAAAAATTGTTCCGATCCATCTACTATGCAAGTCGAACGTTGGACAGTGCCCAACAGAATTATACCACAACCGAAAAAGAAATGTTGGCGATTTTTTCGCATTCCATAAATTCCGATCTTACTTGATCGGGACAAAGACGATTGTGCACACCGACCATGCGGCTATCAAATACCTCTTTGACAAGAAGGATATGAAACCGAGGTTGATTCGATGGATCTAATTATTGCAAGAGTTTGATGTGGAAATCAAGGACCGGAAGGGATGCGAGAACGTGGTAGCGGACCATCTGTCTCGATTAGAAAATCAAGAGGGAGCAAAAGGAGGTACGGGATTGATCAAAGAGAGTTTCTGATGAAAGATTACTCATGTTTGAGGCAAAGTTCCCATGGTATGCGGACTTTGTAAACTACTTGGCCGCCGGAGTTCTACCTCCGGATCTAACACCGTATCAAAAGAAGAAATTCTTACATGATGTAAAGTTCTACATGTGGGATGACCCCTCTACTTTTAAGTGTGCGGATAAAATCATAAGGAGATGCATACCTCGAGAAGAATGGGAGGGAGTCCTACAACAAAATGTCACTCTTCACCATCTCGGGGACATTTTGGTCCCACGCGCACCGCAAAGAAGGTATTGCAAAGTGGGCTATATTGGCCCACTTTATTTAATGATCAAGTTATTTGTTTGTGCAACAATGTGACAGTGTCGTGAATGGGAAACATTTCAAGGAAGCACGAGATGCCAATGACCAATGTAATTGAAGTGGAGTTGTTCGATGTGGGGGATTGATTTTATGGACCCGTTTCCATCATCTTCGGGATATCAATATATTCTACTTGCGGTGGAGTATGTATCCCCGTTGGGTAGAGCGATTCCTTCCAAAACAAATGATGCTCAAGTTGTAATGCGCTTCCTTAAGAAAAACATCTTTACTAGATTCGGACTCCAAGAGCTTTAAATAGTGATGGAGGGTCGCATTTTGTAAACAAATTGATGAGCAACTTGTTGGCAAAATATGGAGTCAAACATAAAGTTGCATTGGCATATCATCTACAAGCTAATGGACAAGCGTATGGCTAATGCTAACAGGAGATCAAACAAATCCTTGAAAAGACGGTGAACATCAACCGAAAAGGATTGGGCGTTAAAATTGGATGATGCTCAGGGGCATACCGGGACCGCATATAAGACACCGTTGGGCACATCTCCATATCAACTTGTCTTTGGTAAGTCATGCCATTTGCTTCAGTAGAATTGGAGCACAAAGCATTTTGGGCGGTCAAGAAACCGAATCGGATTTTTAGAAAGCCGGTGAGGAAAGGTTACTCCATTTGAATCGATGGAAGAATTCGGGATGAAGCTTACGAAAATTCCTAAATTTACAAGGAAAGAATCAAGAGGTGGCATGATAAGATGATCAAGAAAAGAGAGTTTTTACCGGAGAACCTGTTCTATACAATTCACGCCTTAAATTTTTCCCGGAAAACTCAAGTCTAAGTGGTCGGGGCCATTCGTGATAAAGAAAGTGTTGAATCCACCTGGGATTGTAGAATTGTTAACAAAAGAAGAAAGCGAGACTTTCATGGTAAACGCCAACGGATTAAGCACTATTTCCACCGAGGGAATCAAGAGGAGGTGACATCCACCACCTTGCGCGACCAATTTAACAAAATAGGCGTCAAGCTAAAGACGTTAAATATAGCGCTTGTTGGGAGGCAACCCAACGGTTTTTCATGTGACTTTCACTTTTGTGTGTTTTCAGTTTCAAATTGTGTGATTTGAGTGATTTGACATGCGTGTTTTTATTAATGAGTGTGATTTGTGTGTTTTTGTTGTATTTTTTGTGTGTTTCAACATAGGGCTGATTTTCTCGCGTTCAGCGAGCGATCTGAGCGGCGTTCCGAGGAACGTGGCAAGTGCTCCAACAAACCTACAAATGTGGCATATTTCTCAAGGCCACTTCCCACCACCGCCACCGCAGTGATTCAGGTATATCCCCACTTTTTGTTATTGAAATTCTATTTTTCCCCTTAGGACACTATAATTTCATTCAAGTTTGGGGGGAGAGATAGCATTTTAATACATGAAAAGTGTGGATACGAAAAAAAAAAAATTATTCATGCATTTTGTGTTTTCATATAGTTGCATTAGAGCAATCTAGGTTGCATTTGCATTAGAGCATGTTTATAGCTTTAGCACGTCTATTACTTTCGTAGTGGTTAGAGAGTGTGTTGACCAAGCATGTTGCAACTTGTTGTTTGTGTGTTGATTGAGAATTCATATTGTTGGGATTGGATGTTGGTTATGAATTGATTGAGCCTTGAATAGATAACTTTGAGCATGTTAATAAGAAAACTTGGTGTGATGCTTTGAATTACATTTTGACAAGCCTCGTGAGCTTTGAGCCTTTTACTCGTTTATATCTTGTGCGATCTTGTTGTGATTGAGGGTATCATTCGTGTTGTCAGAATTCTAGAACTTGCTTGGGTATCTCTGTCAAGGCCACATGTGTATGTGAATTGTGAATGTGATTAAAGGCCATCTTTGCTAGCCTTTCAAGTCTTTTGCCTACCTAAAAATGTTGAAAATTCCTAGTTAGCCAAGTTGAGCCTATAGCCTATTTCTTTGATAACCACAAAATTTAACCCTTGATCTTAATATATCCATCACTTTAAACTCGAGTGTATAACATTGAGTAAAAGGGGAATGAACGAGGTTGAATGAGTGGACATTGAAAAATAAGATACTTGGGCGTACTTGGTTAAATGGAACAAAAAGAAAAAAAAATTTGAAGTTGATAAACTTGGGGGCGAAGGATTGTGAATGGAGGCGATTCTCAAAAGAAAGAAAGGAAATGGAGATAAATGAAGTTGATAAAAATGAGGGATGATTGGAGAGCATATGGGATTGTAATGAAAATGATTGATATGCTCATCGGTCTATATACTCGAGTTTGAGTCACTTTATCCAAAATCTCCTACCCAAACCAAAGAGCCTTCATTACAACCAAATGAGAAAGTCCTTTCTGATTCACAAATTGCATACACTTTAGTGGCGGAGATATGAGACGAATTGCAAGCCTATGGCAATTTTGCGACATCGAATTGATTTGAGCGTAAACACGTCTTATATCCTCGTGAGATGAGAGTATACACTTAACTTCAAGAGTTGGAATTCAGAGCATTTCACTTTGTTTTATTTGAGGCGTGTTCTTTGATTAGATATTTGAGGGTTGATTGAGTTGTACTCAACATTCATGACGAACAATATGGATTTTCTTGTGGATTCTATGTGTGCGCTATTATCTTTATCTCCCTGTTGTGCTTTATCGGGTTCTAAATATTGTTGATCGGGACGGTCAACAGTTTAAGTTTGGGGGATTTTGATAGGCGTGAGTTTTGCATGTATTTTGAGGCGTATTTCGAGCTATAATGATGAGTAAACATGCATATACTCGCGTTAAATGTTACATATTCACTCCTTGTGGAAAAGATATTACACTTTGCTTGCTTATTTTGTAGGAATTTCATGATATTTGAAGCTAATTGAATACGAATACGAGGAAAGCAAAGTGGAAACACGGAGAATTGAGTGGATATACGAAAAGTGAAGCCTAAAAGAGCGAAAGTTGAGCGTTTATGGAAAAAGACAGGGGCACACGGGTTGGGCGTGCCTCAAGACACCACCCGTGTACCCCCGTATTAGGATTATTGAGTCAGTAGAATGGCGCATGGGTAGCCCATGCATGGGAGCACCACCGTGCGTCACTACACGAGAGATCGGATTATTTCACCGAGTAGGCGCATGGGTAGCCGCGGTGCTCGACGCACCACCCACGTGCGCCCTACAGAGTTGGGTTATTCCAAAGGTGGCGCACGGGTAACCCGTGCGTGGGCGCACCACCCGTGCGTCTTGTCTATACTGAATCCCATAATCTGCACATTAAGCCCTAAACTTGATGGTGGGTATAAAAGGCTTTTGGGGGGCACACAAGGACATTCTGCATTTTTGGGATCTACAACACAAGACAAGAGTCAAATCTTGAAGAGGATACTAAGGAGATAATCGGGTTGCATCGAGCTTGAAGAACGGAGATATATCGAGAGATTGTCGGCGTTCCTAAGTTTTCTTTTCTTTTAGTTTCAATCTTTCATTTTCATTTGTAATGACTTTGAACACTTCAAAAAAAAAAAAACTTTGAACACTTTGTGTATAAGTTGTTTAATCATGTGTAGCTAAACTCTAAAGATTTTCGGGTTTTGGAAGTAGATAATGAACTCTTGTTGGATGTTTTAATCTTAGTTGAAGTTATTATCTTGAAGCTTTATTTGAGTATTTTGAGCTTATTCTTGTTTTATCACTTGATCAATGATTTAACTTGTTTGATATATTGATTCATAATTCGAGAGATGAGTTTCAATATTAGATCTTGAATACTTTCGACACAAATATTTGCATGAATCGAGAGGTTTGTAAATACTTGTGAGGATATTTGATCTTTTGTGCTTTTGGGAGTTGAATGCTTTATGTTGAGTAGAGATGCTAGCATAAGTATTTCAATCTACATTTTATATGCATCTCGAGAGGGAGGATAAAATAGCTTTGTGATCGTCTTATAGGAATATTGATAATAACGTGGCTTGATTAAACCGGACAACAAGAGGATTATTAATCGAAACCTTAACTCGGAAATCCATTTCATTATCTTGATACTTCTTTCATTTGTGTTATCGTAATCTTGTGTTTTAGTGATTTAAATTATCTTAATCTTAATACAACAATCATCAAATTTTGATCGTCTAAATAAAAATAAGACTATCTTGGATCAATACTTAGCATATTAATTTATTAGTCTCCGTGGATACGACCTTGCTACCTTATTCTATAGCGTACATCGTACACTTGCGGTGAAGCTAAAAATAAGGCGAACAGTGAGATTGAAGATCACTAGAAGAAGCTAGCTCTTGCTCATGAACAGGCTCAAGCCGAGGCCTCTCGACCTCAACGACAATTCTCAGGCACCCGTGTTATTCCTAAATGGAATATATCACCTGAAAGCTCTATATTGAAGACCCGTGCTGGAGAAGATTCCTTGGAGTTGTACCAAGGGTGCATTCTTCCCCAAGATCAATTTGCTCTGGGGCTCATGCCTGACACGAAGCTTGAGGAAATAGCCGCTCACAACCTTAAGCGGGTACTTTCTTTTCCCTTGTTCTTTCCCTTTTTTTTATTTTTATCTTTTTCTTTATTTTTCTTGATCTCTTTACCTTGCCACAACCCAATCTCGTACACACTTTTATTTTTTACCGTACTTTCTTTCTAGGCTGCCAACGTCGCGCATAATTTGACACTCCGAAGTCACCACTGGAGAGTTAGGTGCCAGGATGATGAGGCCTTAGTCCAACAATTAGAGAAGGAAAAATTAGCTATTGAAGCTAAGACCAAGGCTGAGTACGACTCCCGCATCAAACAGGTAGGTGCTCGAGATTTCAAGAACTCTCCGATTTTTTGACCAGACTTGTCGTAGAGAAGCGCAGCCGAGTTCGAGGTAATGGGATTCTTAAAATGCCAATCTCAAGCCTACAAACTCTATGGCTTTAATACGGATTTTGATCCAAGCAAGCTCAACCCCGACCTAGATGGCAATAGAGAGAAGGCTTCTGTTGTGGAGGAAGAAAGTGAAAATCCGGAGGGTCACAAATTCAGCTTCTTGCTCCAGGACCCAGATCCCACAAAAATGAGGAGGTGCTTCCTCCGGAGATCAAGCTCACGAAGAGGAGATCCCACGGTAGAGGCTCCTTGCTTTGTAGATCTTCCAAATGGTAAGCCCCTTTTCCCAGACGCGAACCACTTTATATGGGCCTTCCCAATTGGGATCTAACTTTTCCACGTGTTTGGATACCTCGACCTTTTCGGACGAGATCTCCTAATCGAAAATCATTTTCTTCACTCTCTTGTTATACTTTCGTTCATCATTCTTGATTTAGCCAGAGATCCTACCATATGTGCTCTCTCTCATTTCCCCTAGAGGTCTAGATCACCGCTCTATTCTCCTGGTTTGACCTCCATCAAAGTTCTCAATTTTAAAAAGTGGGTTCCCGATCTCCGCCGGGGATCACCGCTTGAGACATATAGCAAAGCGAGAAGGTGGTTTGCCTGTAGCTATTTTGGGGTCATTCTATAGGCCCATAATACTCTAGGGAGCTCATCAACCAATAGGTGTTCATTTGTTCCAGGCGCGTCTTTAGGTGCTGTAAGATGATGCAGTTCACGACCTCTGTTTGCCCATTAGCTTGCGGGTTTCCTACTGAGGTGAAGTTCATCTAGATCTTCATTTCTTTGCACCATGCCAGTATCGTTTTTCCTTGAAATTGGGTCCCATTATTTGAGATTAAGATTCGCGGCACTCAATCAAAAGACACTATATTTTTCCACGGGAAGTTCATGACCTCGGTTTACGTGATCTTCGCCACGCCTCTGCGGCTTATCCACGTAGAAAAGTATTCCACGACGACTATTATGAACTTCTTTTGTGCCTGGGCTAGTGGCAAAAGGCCCCAAGATGTTGATTCCCCACTGGTTAAATGGGCACGTTATGGGTATTGAGGTCATTGATACAGCCGGTTGATGTGGCAGGTTCGCGTATAGTTGGCACTTCTCACATTTTTTGACAAATTCAACAGCATTTTGAGCTAAAGTTGGCCAAAGTAACCCTGCCGCATGACCTTCAATGCTAGTGACCTTCCACCCGAATAATTCCTGCAATACCCTTCATGGATCTCTTGTATCACGTACGCGGCTCTTTTTGGGACTAAGCATTTGAGCATGATCCCGGTTACTGATTTATTATAGAGGCTCCCATCGAACATGCAGAAATGGGATACCTTTACTCGGAGGCACTTCGCCTCAAGTGGGTCATCCGGAAAGTGACCCTGCAGGAGGTAGTTTTTGATGTCTTCCAACTAGGCATTGGCGCATGAGATCTTGAGCACAAGACCCGCCGTAGGGCATAAAAAAATTAGATTTTTTTCTGATCCTATTTCAGGCTCTTCGGCTGTTAAGATGACCACTTTTCTGGAACTGACCCCCGTGATACTACTAGCAAATTTGCTAATGCATTGGCTCGCCCATTTTCCGACCTTGGGACCTAGTGGAGCTGGAATTGCTCGAAACCGGGATTAGTTCACTTTCGCTCGCCGGTATGCTACCATGGTCTTCTCTTTGGCTTCATACTCTCCCTTGGACTGCATTGCTACTAATCGCGAATGCAGTAGGCTACTAGCTTCCTTGCTTGACATTTACGAGCCGATTTTATGCCCGCTATCAAAGCCTCATCTCGCCTCATTGTTAGTAACCCTAAACTCTAATTTTAACATGATTTCTAGCTCCAGGTCATTTGGACCTGCAGTAGAATTCGAGCTCTCCGCCCCGCCACCGTTAACCATCCACATGAAGCATCCAAGTCTCTAAGATAGGCTCAATCGGACTCAACATCTCTATTGAAAAATTGGCTAAGACTTGCGTCTTTATGGTCGCCCCTTACTTGGTATTTGATATCGAACTCTCCTAGCTCGATTGACCACTTGACCAAGCAACCCGCGAGATCCATTTTCCCGTGGATGCTCGCTTTAGTGGTGATTGGTCAAGACTATAATCACGTGCGACTTGAAATAAGGTTGGAGTTTCCGAGCCGAGGTCACCAAGGCCAAGGCAAGCTTCTCGACCTCTGAGTACCACTCATCCGCCCGCCTCAAGGACATTGCTAACATAATAAACCGGTTCGTGAGTTCCCTTTGTTCTCCCTTACTAACACCGAGCTCACCGCATGAGGTGACACTACGCTCACTACATGAGGTGACACTACGAGGTGCGGTAAAGGGGTTATCCATAATTAATCCGCTTCGCGAGCAAAGGGTGAGGTCATTGATCTGAGGTTGATGCGACGGAAAGTTCACGTATAGTTGGTACTTCTCACATTTTTAACAAACTCAATGACGTCTTGAGCTAATGTTGGCCAAAAGTAACCCAGCGCTTATGACCATCATTATCTTTAGTCGACCGTCATGGGGTTGGGGTCGGGCAACCCCTTCTCCCTGTCTCTCTCCTTCACGAGATGTTGACTTCTTTCCATGACTAGCTTCTCAAAGTCCTCATTTCTCATAGAGATCATCTGGTCGGGTCTTTCCTCCCGTATGCGAAGGATCCGGATAGATTGAGATGAAGAGAACTCGGCCTAAGCACCTTCTTATCCTTCCCGGGGTCTCGAACACCCACTTTTGAACATGTTTCAATGGAGTCTCACTCCAAGAAATCACACATTTTATGACTGAAATTGTTCTCGGCGCATAACTATTTGTCATCATTTGTTAATTAAAAGTGTCAACTTTTATTTTCGTCATCATAAAGACACTATTACGATGCCATTTAATTACATCTACTATTGGTATTAAATGTCGTCACTAAATTGCCTATTTCATGACGATTAACCAAACTCAAATCAGTATTTCATAGAAGGTGTAATTTGACACCAAAATTTTGGCGGAAAATATTTCGATGACGAAATGGTGATAACTGGTGATGAAATTTAGTGTCACGAAATATTTCTTCTAATGACAACATCATAATTTGTCATTTTTCATTCCAAAAAAATAGTGACACTCTTATTTCGTCAACAAAGACATATTTTATGACGATTGTTTTTGGCGCGCATAAATATTGTCATTATTTGTTAATTAACAACGATGAATGTTATTTGTGTCATTTCAAAATACTCTTTTATGACGTCATTTAATTTTGTCACTATCAATATTACATTTCGCCACTAATTTGCATATTTCATGATGATTAATTGAATTCCGTCATAGTTATTTGTAGAAGGTCGGAATTCGCACCAAAAATTTGGAGGGAAATGTTTTAATTACAAAATGATAATAATTGGTGATGGCATTGGACGTCACAAAATCTGTTATTTCATGACCACAACATATTTTGTCAACGATTACACCAAAATATTAGTGACAAATTTATTTCGTCAACAAAATTTGTCATAATGACGATAAATCTGAATTCGTGAAAAAATGAAAAACTCCTGAGAATTCTGAAAATTACAAAAAAAAAAACACTTGAGGTTTGATTTCATTTTACATGTTACCCTTCATAAGCAAAAAATATTTCAAAACCCCCTAACATTTAAAAATGTATTACAATTACCCCCTTAAATTTGAGGCAAAATCAAATCGAAGGGCTTTTTTACAAGTTTTGAAACATCTTTTAGTTATATTGTAATTAGTCCACGTTAATAATTTTAGTTCAAACAATTTATTCTCTTTTTGTCATTTTCTTGCAAACAATTTTAGTTCGGCCTACACTATGTTTTCCTTCTTTTCATTTTTTTGTAATTGAAAGCTATGAAATGAAAAAGGTAGAGTGAGGTATTACAAGCAGATTAACAATTTCCAAACAGATCAAATTGAGAAATTTCACGGTATTTGTATTCAAAGAATTTGAGTTTTAAACTTTTTTTTCATCAACTCGCCACCAAAAATTTATCCCTTTGTTCAAAGTTCAAACCTCAACCTGTCTCAACATTACACTACTAGTTGCTACTCGACGACTTAAAAGTGTAGTTTAATTACCAACTAAACGATAGCTTAATTTTGATGCTTTTATACCTGGGTTCCAGAATCTAACTTCAATTAGCTTTCTACTCGATCACCTTTCTCTCAAATGAGGGCAAAGCAGAAGAGTTGTAGAATGGATCTCGAGTTGTAGAACTTTAATGGACTCTTAGATTTGACATGACTCTCACCGGTATCAATAGGGTTGATCGGGCTGGGGGCCCCTCGGTCGAACAAAGCATGAATCCATAACATCTTGGGTATGTCTGGATAGTTGTCGAAGCATAATTGATGAGCCTTTAAAAATATGGCGGCAAACGAACGATATCTTCAATAATGTGCATGAAGCCATATGCTTACGGCTCCCTGAGTACATACGACTCTCTTGACGAAAAAGCCTTAAGCAACCGACTCAAAGAAGGGCTTTTCGAACAACTCTTGTCCGGACCTGTTGATATGAAGAATCCACTTATAAATGCATCGTAAGTTCTCTCGGCACGGCTGAGAAATGCAACTCCATCTCCAATGTGCAATGTCACTCGGATCATCATATCCTATAGCTACACTTGGGAAATATTCCTTTGAAACATCAACAACCATCTTATCAATCTCACGGATGTCTATCTTCTCAACAGAGGCATGACGAGATATCTTCACTAAGACACTTCCATCTCCGTCTCCAATTACCATAACCTTTCTTGGTTTTGGGATTAAGCAAAGTGGGAGGTGAGTGATCATTTCTTGATAAGCACATTCATCCCTCTCGTGAATTGAATTACAACATCCAAGACAAGAACCTCCCATAAGTGGCCGATCGGAAAATAATGACACTGCAATCAGATTTTCGCTGAATAATATTTTTCTACCTTCAATGAGTGTGTTTCTCTGTGCCACATCGGGCTAATCTCTAAAACCACCCTGGAATAAATGGTAACAAGAGATGCAAACAGGTAGCTCCATTACGCGCCATCATTCACATCCATCTCGACCGCAATGCCGCCGCTTGCCTCCTCCTCTCGCGGTCTCGCACCGGCAATTCACTCACACACTGGGCCCCTCTCTTGAGTTTTAAAGAAACTTTAAAACAAAAGACTCTAAATAATTTTTAATATGAGATTTACCTCCAATGTAGCACAAGTAAATTGAAATTTATTAAAACTTAAAACAAAATGAAGTACATGAATGAAATCACCAAATTTGGTCTTTTACCAAACAAAATATGTTGATACAAAATCCTAATGACCATCATTTAAGAAACATATCACATCGTGAGGAGTCTTGTCAATGGCACGAACAATCAAAGTTCTCATTGACGCCTAGCGCTAGCCGAAGAAATTAATCCACGCACAAGCCGGACACATCCAGTGGGGTATACAGGTGGCGTCGATAACGGTGCCCCGATGACACGTCGCGTCGATCGAGCTCGCCCGCCTTCACAGGCCCCCCGAGCCCAAATTTCGTGGGAACGATGCGCGATGTTATAAAAATAACCATTTGCCCATGCTGCCCATGCTTAGCGCTTTATTGGTATCGAAACCGCCACGTGTCGAAAAGTTATTAAGAGGAGTCGCCAGTGGCAAGACTTATGGGCCGACATGCACGATTAGAAGGGGACATGTGTCCTTTTCAATTATTTTCTTGACAGTGACTAATTAGTACAAAGATGATCATGAAAAATCACTTACGAAAAGGGGTATAAAAGGCACCGAATTAAGGAAAAGAAATTGAGGAAAAACATAGAAAAGCATCGAGAAGCGTGTTATTATAAATGCAAAGACCGACCCTCGAAATCCGGTCCGGCATTGATCACAAAAGGCGAGTGTATAAATAAACACACATTCGCGACGCTTATATTTCCACGTGTTAAATTTATTACATATTTTGCTTGTTGACCAGCATACGTCAACAAATTGGTAGCAGAAGGAGGTATGCCGTATTGGTCGATCGAGTTCAGGCAAAAAGCACGTTAAGTAAAAACCAGGTAAATTCAGCGTTTATCCTTTTTCAGTAATAGACAAAATGGGTCATGATCCGAAATACCCGTTTAGTGAAGAACAACACCACTAACAAACAAAGCTAGCGGATTTACTAATGGGTGAAATGCTCCCAGACGACGAGGGAACAATACTTTGTTTCCTTTACAACTCAGCTAATTGCTATGCTTGACTTTGTCGACAAATGAACCAACTCATATCTTATCTCTCGCTACCACAAACTCTAGCACCTCCTCGAGCTTCTTATAAATGCTAACCGCTCGATCCGCATTTAAATGTTAATATCAATCTCGAGTCCGGGGAACCATCATAATAAGCGAAATTACTGAGATTGAGGTATTGAGCAAGCGTGTCGCCGTGATAAGCGGCGGCGAGAAAAGATGAAAGGAGCAAATCGTGGCATGAGAGGACTCGCTGGGCCAGCGTAGCGTACCATGCCATTGCCCACTCGGTGTTCGCCGGACGGCGGGAGTTGATCCTTATACCCAGCTCGGTCGATAAGTTTCAGGCTCGGTTTCGGATGAGCGAGGCAGCTTGGGTCCAACGAGATCAAGGCCCTGACCTATGGCGGGAAAGGATGTAGAGATTGACGCGCCCCAGCCCGTCGTTTGAATGGGTGGAGGGAGCAGTCCCGGAAAACAAACAGTCTCGGGGAGCCACTAAGCGATGAAGCAACCAGCTGTTATATCGCCGAT